>JAWPHD010005406.1:10000-164301 GCA_037043455.1 Cyrtodaria siliqua | reverse complement strand
GGAGCGCATATTTACGCTGAAGAACGCGTGCATATATCCCCATACATGTCTAATAACCTATATTATTCAAAAAAATATACCACTTTTAAGTTAGAGAGATTTCTCTTTAACTTCAGGATGTATCTCTTTTTAACAAGATATCTCTGTTCTTTGAGAGATATCTCTCGCTCTGATGACTTTTGTGTATTCGTGTCGATACGAAAGCTCATTCGCCACTGTATTGGTAACAAATTGGCGAATACTATCCCACATATTGTAGGTTAAGCACATATGTCACCAGGGAAGCTATATTATTCAGGATACTTGTGATTGAAAAAAATTCATTGTTCACCGTCTAGATGTAATATGCGTTGTTTTTAGTGTAGACCCATGCCTGTTACAAGAAAAAGGTTACCATGCTAAAGCACGATAAAATATAAGTTTTATCACTTCGAGATGAAAATAAATCCTATATTCAGGACAAACCAACAAATATCCTCTATTAATTTTATTTAAATTATGTAGTTATTCGTTTAAAAAGTGTCTCGTCAGTTGATTGTGTAAATCACAAAAACTACATATTCATGGTCTTTTCTTCTTATTGTGACAAAACGAAGAAATTACCTCGTTATTACATGAATAGGATTTACACATGACTCAAAACACAGTTTGTTGTTACTTGGCACTACTGCGGCATTGGATAGGATCTACAAAAGGCTCAAAAAGCAGTTTGTTGTTACTGGGCACCACTTCTGCAAAACGAGGAAATTTCCTCGTTTTTAGATGGATAGGATTTATTCATGACTAAAAACACAGTTTGTTGTTACTTGGCACTACTGCGGCAAAACGAGGAAATTTCCTCGTTTTTACAGGGATGGGATCTACAAAAGTTTCAAAACTCAGTTTGTTGTTACTGGGCACTACTTCTGCAAAACGAGGAAATTTCCTCGTTTTTACATGGATAGGATTTACACATGACTCAAAACACAGTTTGTTGTTACTTGGTTCTACTGCGGCCAAAAACGAGGAAATTTCCTCGTTTTTATAGGGATGGGATCTACAAAAGTTTTAAAACGCAGTTTGTTGTTACTAGGCACTACTGCTGCAAAACGAGGAAATTTCCTCGTTTTTACATGGATAGGATTTACACATTACTCAAAACACAGTTTGTTGTTACGTGGTTCTACTGCGGCAAAAAACGAGGAAATTTCCTCGTTTTTACAGGGATGGGATCTACACAAGTTTCAAAACGCAGTTTGTTGTTACTGGGCACTACTGCTGCAAAACGAGGAAATTTCCTCGTTTTTGCATGGATAGGATTTACACATGTCTCAAAACACTGTTTGTTGTTACTTGGCACTACTGCTGCAAAACGAGGAAATTTCCTCGTTTTTATACACATGATTCAAAATACAGTTTGTTGTTACTTGGTTCTACTGCGGCAAAAAACGAGGAAATTTCCTCGTTTTTACATGGATATCTACAAAAGACTTAAAACACAGCTTGTTGTTACTGGTCACTACTGCTGTAAAACGAGGAAATTTCCTCGTTCTTCCATGGATAGGATTTACACATGACTCAAAACACAGTTTGTTATCACTTTTACTGGGCACTACTGAGGCAAAACGAGGAAATTTCCTCGATTTTACATGGATCGGCATAACTGCGACAAAACGAGGAATTTTCCTCGCCTTTTGTACATGTACTTTAATTTGATTGTGTTTGTTCATTGTACATACCTTTTAATAATAAAGTTACTGGGCACGACTGCTGCAAAACGAGGAAATTTCCTCGTTTTTGCATGGATAGGATTTCCACATAACTCAAAACACTGTTTGTTGTTACTTGGCACTACTGCTGCAAAACGAGGAAATTTCCTCGTTTTTATGCCATGAAAATGCGAGGAAATTTCCACGCTCGTATCAATGTGGCCTCTGCATGGGGCATATTTTAGCTCTTGGATAGCACGTTTTTTTGCAAAGTGAAAATTGGGCGGTGTTTATTTGCATTTTTACCCTATATAAAATGCTCATTTATATAGTGAAAAAGGGATTTTATTGGCAAATCCCTTTTTATTCTGGCGCCTCTTAATATATTCTGTGATGCATTTCTTTCCAATCGTCTTTCGACACAAATATTCCTTCTTCTGTCACTCCTTTGGCGACAGCGCGGAGTCATATTATGACGTCAATTCGTGACGTTATATCGTGACGTCTGTAGTTTAGTTCATAACAATTGGCTACTGTGCTATCTTGCGCACTAGACGAGATAGCACAGTAGAGGAAGGGATATGTTATAGATTTTCTCAAACTGGGAAATTTCTATAATTCATCACAGAATATATAATATAATGTCTTAATGGTTAGCGTACGTGACGTCAGAGGTATTGAAAGGAATTTTAATACTCCTTAAATAACCAATCAGCTAAAAAGGCAAAGCAAATTCATTCAAATCACGGTCTTATTGTTTATCACCACATTGCTTGAAGAGTGCTTGACCTCAATCTTTAGACGCCGTCTATGCACACCACGTTTCAATCCATTGTCTCCATTGGTTATGGACAAGACAAACAAAGGCACAACTTTGACCTGAAACATGAAAAACCATAAGAATTGTCTGCGCCGACAAATACATTGTATTCCCATTATCGTAACAGTTTTAAAATAAGTCGCATACAATTTACATGAACTTAAGCTTGCCCAGGGAACTGAAACCATGTAGTACATACATAGTTTTACCCATGTAGTACATACATAGTTTTACCCATGTAGTACATACATAGTTTTACCCATGTAGTACATACATAGTTTTACCCATGTAGTACATACATAGTTTTACCCATGTAGTACATACATAGTTTTACCCATGTAGTACATACATAGTTTTACCCATGTAGTACATACATAGTTTTACCCATGTAGTACATACATAGTTTTACCCATGTAGTACATACATAGTTTTACCCATGTAGTACATACATAGTTTTACCCATGTAGTACATACATAGTTTTACCCATGTAGTACATACATAGTTTTACCCATGTAGTACATACATAGTTTTACCCATGTAGTACATACATAGTTTTACCCATGTAGTACATACATAGTTTTACCCATGTAGTACATACATAGTTTTACCCATGTAGTACATACATAGTTTTACCCATGTAGTACATACATAGTTTTACAATAACAAATACATGTATCGTTTGCTAATTTCTCTGGATGTGGATTTTGTTAGAGATTTCCTTTTTTATGGGATAAACTTTTATTTAAACTGTCATGTAAGTCTGGGCGCAGAACATAGCGAGGTTGAGTACTCGTCATATATATTTAAGCTAACCAGTGGCCATATTTCCTACTGACCGTTCCATGTCGTTAACCCTGTCTTCAGATTTCGTTGTGTTGTGTTGTGTATATTGCAATTTGCTCATTGTTTGTGGTGGAGCGCGGACATACGGTGTCATTGCGTTTGGGTGCTTTGGTTTCTATAGGACCATTTTTTCTCAGTTTTTCAACAAACTTTTGATGATTATTTCAAACTGGACAAAACATTACATGACCTTGAACTTAAACATACCGCACCACAGTGTGTGTGAGACAAAAGATACAGTCGACCTCTTTATGAATGAGTTAATTTCTTGGTAATGTTCAAGCATTGTATACACGCTTCCATGGCCGGGATAGTAAAGACACTGCGTTTAAAATGTTCTAGTCTCTCACCGCGGCGGAACTGAGAGCTCGACTTGTCAAGTGAGAACGTGTTGATCTTTACGAACGTCGGGAGGTATACAGTACTGGTTCTACCCAGGAACAATTAGGTTGTCTGTCTCTACCACACAAAATAAACCGTCATATATGAATACAATTCAAACAAACAAACGATACATTTTAAAACTATCCCTTTCATTTTTAAGCACCATACGCGATAAACGACAACGAACCCACAATGATGTGTAAAACAGGTAAAGACAGAACAAAGATGTTTGCTCGCCACAAATGTTTACTTAATATCAAGCCTGATGGAGCTCCATATGGTTGTAGAGATTTGACACATCTGGAAAACTGCGGTATGTATGTGCTATTAGTTTTGGCATCAATATATGGGCAAAACTCGAATTTGCCCCTCCCTTGAGTCCTATGTTTTTGTTAAAGATTTAAACAGGGAAACACTTGGAAAATTTTCTCTATAAATGCCAAAGCATTGAGTGCTCATATATCGTATATCCTTTACCATTTTGTTCAAACGGTTATACACGGGTCAAAGTTGGCCCTGCCCATGGGGTCATAGTTTTACATTGAGTTGTGTTGAAAATATAATAATTTAACATTATTTTGTGGAAGTGTAAGAACTGTATGTCTAATTCGCTTTCACGTAACGTAACGTAACGTCTACCAAGTTTGATCACATGGTTACCCTGGTGTCAAATTTGGCTGCACCTCATGAGTCACACAAACCTATATCGGGAACACTTCAATACAATTCTTCTCTGAAACTATAAGAGCTATAGCTATCATTTAGTGCATTTAAGTTTATTGTTAGATTATAGTGTTACCTGGGGATACGTATGGTCATGCCCCAAGTTAATAGTATTGGTTTTATTGGGAAATATTTAAAATTGTGTATTCAAATGGTTACCACGGGGTCAAATTTATTTCACACCAGGGCTATGTGTTTTACATAAACGTGTATGATACAATCTTGAACAATCTTCTTCAGACATAGATTTCTCATAATTATACTACCCTGTACCAAATTTGTTCAAATGGCAACCATGGGGTCAAAATTGATCACATATTAAGCTCTACTGGCCAAAGGCCGGACAAGCTTATGCAATCACGCATTGTACATCGTCGCCCGTTGTTGTCGTCCGCCAGTTTGTTAAAGGTGAGCTATTGCGATCATTCTTAGCCCGTCGTCCGTCCGTCTGTCCGGTGTTAACCTTTGCTTAAATCAACTTCTCAAAAACTGCTTTGTCACTGTTGACCAAATCTCACATAGATGCTCCGAAGAACAATCAGGATTGTTAAAATTAGATAAAAGCGAAATCCAAGGTGACCGCCGTGACTATATATAGTCGAAATCTTACAAGTTCTTCCTGAGAACCACGGAACATATTTTAACAATTATTCTGTACTAATGATCGCCAAACCCTAGACTATCAATTGTGTTCAAATCAAGCTTCTGGAGTTAAGGACATATTTCGAGCCTATTGTATTTGGGTTTGGGGTGGGGGCGCAGGGGTGTGTGAGGGGTGGGGGGGGGGGTGGTGTGTGGAAAGAATCATGCAATTTCATGAGAACATTGTGATATTCAATTTTGATTCAAATTATGAACCAATAAAGCCTTTTGTGTGTGTAGTACAATATAAACACACAACATAAAGTTGTTCATTTAATGCGTTGCTATCATTCTTGTTCTAGAAACAATAAAGAAATATCAGACAAGTTTTGTATTTAAACTAGCTAAATTAAGAATATGCTTTTCTAAATCACAAAGTTGTGTTTAGCCTCAATTTATATACCAGAGTTGATCGGTCATGGTGCATGCAGACAGTAAATAAACAAGATTCCCATGCTTTTCCAATGACCAAGTAGCGATGGGAAATATTAGAAAATATGTCCTTAAACATGGCCCCGCCCCAGGGTCCCGAGTTTCTACTTCACCTGTCTTTCATAAAGACTTGCGTATATCGGGGCCAAATTTGGCCCTGCCGCGGGGTCACACGTTTAATGTAGGGAACTGAAACACCAAGGTAGGAATTTCTCATATATTGCATATAACATGGTCCTCCGCTAAATGTGTTTCAATCGTAACCCTGGGTAAATTTTAAACAAACTATACAATGTAATCAAGTAATCAAGAGAAAAAACTGAATCCATTTCTAAATAAACTTGTTTGTTGTTTGATATCATATTTCTTCATTGATTCCCTTCACAGTTTAAAAGACAAAATTGAGCGTACATGTACAGTGGGATTGTAGGCGTGTTTATTTCCTCGATACATTTGTTGGGGTTTGTAAGGATTGTTTTTTATTTTTACGATGTTTTACCATTGTTAAGGTGTTTTAGAGCTGCCTCAGAGAGAGAGGAAATGATACATAGGAACCTTGCACTATTTTACTATCGAATATATTATTAAAGTTCCGGGGGATAGCGGCAGATATTACGACCCCATCCAACGGTCGAGGCTAATTAAAGTGTCTTGCTTAAGAACACGCCAAAGTAATCCAGTAGTGCCAGTTAGTCTCGAACCCGCGATCACCGAATTCATCGCGGGCCCATTTATATCAATGAACGTTCGGACAAGTTCTAAAACTATCGATATTGACTATTAAACAACATAAATGTTTTAGTCAACAAATATACACGTTAATATTGATTAGCGCTGCAGATGACGCATTGTCCATCGTCACTTTGTTAACTTTTTTGTTGTAAACACTCCGTTACCTTCGTTTTGCAATTGACATTTTTTGTTGTACACTTACAACGTGTTTTGTCTAGGACTATACACTATATAGTACACGTTTATTTATATTTGACTACTTCTGCATGATAGCTCCTTCCATAGAAGACCATATGGGCCAACTATATTACTATACTAGTTTGTTGTAAAATATATTATGTTTTAATTTTGATGAAAGCTGAAATAGTTTATATTTGTATTTGTTCCGTATTTACTAATATACATTACGCACTATTAATATGTCTTCGAGTACTTGTTTTACAGAAGACTTCACATGCCCGTCCAACTATGTCAAATGTCCAGATAGTTTCTGTATACATGTTCGTCTTGTGTGTGACGGTCAACCACACTGTCCGCAGAGTGAAGATGAAATTGACTGCGGTATGTACATATTATATATTTTGAAATCTAGGTATGCACAGTTGTGCAGGATGTACGTTTAATGTGATAGATTGTATGTTAGTTTAATGAAATTTGGTATATTCGTTTACTACATTCTGGTATGAGCATACTAACGCGATATACGAGTATATGGCATACTTTATTGCGTTAGATGTATGTTTCGTGTATATGTATATTAGAGTGTATTATATATGTATGTCTGCTATCTTGGTTATGTACGTTTTATTAGGGACCCACCTGCGGATCCATATAGTAATCACTCTGGCTGTCTGTCCGTCCGTCCGTCCGTCCGTCCGTCTGAATGTCTGTCTCTCTGTCTGTAAATAAATACTGAAAAGGGGATCCATTGGAAGCAACAACTACAAACAATAGATAACAGTAACAGACTCGGTTTTATTGAGACTGTTCATGTGAGGTAATGTAAAGTGCAACACCTCTCACGACTCCTAGCACCGGCTTAGGAGATATTCTACTTTAAAGCCACAAAACTTGGGCTTGATGATCCTAAAAGATCAGTTAATAATAACACTACTGATTTGTAATCGGGCCCACCTTTTTACGACCGCCACTTCGCACTAAACAAACGCTAGTTTAAATGTCAATAAATACTGAAAAGGGGATCCCTTGGAAGCAACATACACAAGCAAGAGATAAAGCAACATACTCGGTTTTATTGAGTCTGCTCATGAGAGGTAATGTAAAGTACAACACCTCTCACGCATCCTAGCACCAGCTTAAGCGATATTCTACTTTAAAGCCACACAAATTGGGCTTGGTGATCCCAAAGGAGCAGTAAGTAATAACACTTGGAACCATGTATCCTGTGGGAAGCTGCAAAGTATATAAATTATGCTATTTATTCCATAAGAAAGACGCATTTCTGAGTGAGAATTCTTAAAACAATTCCAATAGAGAATGAAAGGAGAAAGGTACTTTGTAAACATTTCCAGTGACTGTTTACCTGCTGTAGTAGGAATCTGAGCTACAGCGTACACCACTTTGCGTACACTCCTGGAGTGCTTTGCAATCACTGGCCGTCCTTGACCGTACGAAGCCACTGTTTATAGTCTATTCGTCGATATTTGCGCTAAATAGTTAATCCAAGTCTCGTCACCTATCGGCAGTTCGCAAACGCACATTTATCGACATACTTTTTCAATTTTCAATAGTTCCTTGCCACACTTTATTCGGTTAGTCTTTTACTCATCTGGAAAAGATAGGATACCCAGGTAGCATAGACTGTGTCAGACTTGTATGCACACGTCCGGAGGATATACCCACACTTGATGCAATCTCCTGTACCTTGCATTATTTTCAAACAGCAATACAATTGCATGGGTGGAGGAAACGTTATGTCTTCAACTGCGGTCACTGTCTTCAATGTTTGTTTTACCACCCTAAAAATGTTTCGTTCATCGAAAAACTGTACTCCTTACGACCGCAGAGATTCGCTATCATTATAACACAAAGTTCTTTGTATATTGCGCTACTGGGTATACCCAAAATATCGTGCACGTTAATATAGTTACTATTTTCACATTTAATTTCACATTTCTTATCTGCATCGTAAACATTGTCAGTTTACATGCTTGTAAAGTATTCAGACAAATGACAATGACTTTATTGCGGTAAAACATCCACAGTATCCGCGTAAGAGGGTGATGGAGTATATGAAGAAATAAATAAAATAATCCTGCAAATATTGCGTGCAATAAAAACCTGTTACGCCAGTATTATTTCCTCGCTATTTGTATCTTCTACGGAAGCACGTTTGTCTCAATCTTTTTGAATGACCATCGTATGGCATTGCCCTTCAGTTAAATGTCTCATTTAAAACGTATTGATTTGAACACATTTATTATTTTGCATGGACAAATATTGCCCATTTTGTCATTGTATGAACAACACTAAAACGGGATCAAAAAGGAATGTCAAACAAACACATTCCAAATCTCGTAATTTTAAAATTACCTCCCCTTTTTATTGAAATAGGAACAATTTTTGGTAACCTATAACAGTATGTTCCCAAAATATTTGCTTTATTTTTATCACTAACTTTGTTTACAGATGACTCGTAGCATTATTACTGGTCATATCCATGTCCCCCGAACATACACGGCTTTGTATCTCGTCTATGGAATTGACATGCATTCTATGTGCTAAATTTATTTTTCTCAGTATGTATTAAGTATGTTACAATCATATATGCATTAGCATACCGATGTCAGTGAAACAGCACGCATGTATTTTGTGTCAATAGACAACATACCACACATACGTTTCTCAACTCTGCAAAACATTTTGCGTTTTCCCCCTTTGTACAATAGGTGTTCAACTTATAACGTAACACTTTCATTTTGTACCAGAATCAAATAATCTTGACATTCTCGCCGAATATGGTTATTTTAATGTCAAGGCTAATGTTTCCTTCGATATAAAACATTATGACACGAACTAGTATGTGCTTCCTAATTTTGCTGCATCCGTGTTTTTGAAAAAGGGTAGAGAATGATATTTTGAAGCAAACATCTTCAATTATAAAAAATAACGACAATACATATTTGTAAACAAATGCTTGTAAATTGTCGTTTAAGGTTATAATAGTCTGATATGTCCATGTCTGAAAGTAAACCAAAATTGAATATGCATTTGTTTTTGCTATTTGTCGGTTTTCAAGATTTTAGTGAACATTTCACATGAACTTCGATTTTGAAAATGATTAAATTTATAAAAACTTCTAGTTCGAAACATCAACGGCAGGCTTTGTTATGAGTCATCCACTACACAAATAAGCTACATTACTTTTTTAAATGAAACGAAAGAAACAATATATAACTTAAGATTTAGGGGCAAAATACAAACATTTGCAAATAATGATGAAAACAATATAACTTTTTACCAAATATGTTTTTATATTGTATGTGATAACACAGCAACAATAACTATTAATTTTTTGTCTTATGTATAAAATCATGGGTAACATACGAGAAAACTGTCCTAATATTTGTCGATTTCCTAATAGTGCGATAAAATAAGAACTTTTAATTCAACGTTTATATTTTTGTCTTAAAATAAAACGTATGATCATATTTAAATTGCAAACACAGTTTTAAACAATTATAATATGCTTGATTGGATATCTAGTCTAGTTTGGTTGGTCGTCGTACATCAACGTCATATCAGTCCTAATTCTAAGATGGTTGCCATTAAAATAAAACCATTCATTCATCAATACATATTCAGTACAGCACTTCAGTGTATCTAACAAAAACAATTTCTTCTTTTTAGAAAACTATGCATGCAAAGGCATGTTCAGCTGCAGAGAGAGTGGATCTTGTCTACCACACGACTTGGTTTGTGACGGTATACGACAATGTCCACATGGTGAAGATGAACGACTCTGTGGATTTGCATGTCCACCACAGTGTGAATGTTTTGGTGTGGCTTTTATGAGGTGCAGTGCCACTTCAGCTTTTGGAAATGCTACAGCATCAGCCAAACACGTGCGCTACTTAGATTTAAGCAATTCAATTCGGTTAAGTTTACAATCAAGCGAGTTATCAGCCTTTCAATCACTGATTGTCTTAAATATCTCCAGGTGTGGTATAAAAAACATAATGCAAAATTTGACAAAAACTCCGCTGCAGGTCTTAAAAAGCTTATGGATTCTTGATCTATCTAACAACAAGATTAAACATTTAACAATAAATGACTTTAGTGGGTTATCTGCCTTGAAACAACTTATTCTTACTAGAAACACCAATCTGGTTAGTATAGAATCCGGCGCATTTGATGGTTTAAAGAAAGTCACACACTTATATATGTCATACTGTGGTATAACAAGTATAGATAATTCTACATTTCGAGGCATGACAAGTTTGAAATATCTATACCTAAACTCAAATCCAATGTATATACCGACAAGAACGTTTATGGAACTGTCTAGCTTGTCGTATTTAGATATTCGAGGAGCAATGGTTGAATTTAAAAATGATTTTTTTGTTGGCATCGATAATTTGGAACAAGTTTTCACGGACTTTTCCACTTTATGCTGTTTCATGGAAAAAGTTTATATTTATGGTGAGTGTATCACATCGAAAATCGCCATCTCATCCTGCGAAGATCTTATCGACAATAATTTGCTTCGACTGTGCATTTGGATAATCGGAATTGTTGCCGTGCTTGGGAATATTTTTGCCATTGTTTATCATACTAGACATAGTATTCGTACCAAAAGATGGCAGTCATATACAGTTTCGGTTACCTTTTTAAGTGTATCGGACTTATTTATAGGGTTTTATATATTGATTATAGCATCTGTAGACGTGTATTTCAGAGGAAATTACAGTATCTTTGAAATGCAATGGCGAGCGAGTTTACTGTGTACGTTTGCTGGAATGCTTGCCACTATTTCGTGTGAGGGGTCCGCAATGCTTATTTTTCAAATTGCAGTAGATAATTACGTCGCTATCAGATATCCGTTTTCAAAACTAACTCCAACACAGTCGCTGATATTCGCCGTGCTTGCTAAGATAGTAGCAGTAGTTATCGCGGTAATTCCTATCATGATGGATGATTACTTTGGGGGAGAGTTCTATTCAAGTTCCGGTATCTGTGTCGCTCTACCACTCACAGGTAGTCGTGCTAAAGGATGGCAGTACTCTGTAGGTGTATTTATTGTCTTCAATATGATCCTCTTCGCCGCCGTTGGAATCGTGCAAGGTTTGTTGTATAAAGCAGTTAAAGCGTCAAACTTGAAAACTAATAGAAAACAAGTTGAAGTCGATGTGGCTGTAGCGAGATCACTTTCTAGCGTCATAGTAACGAAGTTTTGCTGTTGGTTCCTTATATGTGTATTAGGTAAGTAGAGTCAGTGTTATATATACTGAAAGGAAAAAGAACGCATAATCTAAAAAGTTCCTATAGACACTATTATATACACCTAATTACACGTAATATTCTAGATAGTGTATCAACGCGTTTTTTGCAAAAAGGGGCTACTAAGTACAGAAGACAACTCTGTCACGTAGTAGACCTTTTATTCAAAGTATACTTTGTTACACGAAAATCATTAATGTTGATATTTTTTTTTTAAAAAGCCATTAAGTTAATGTTAAGACATTACAACGTTTAAAACCTAAGTTTTACTCACATGCTTTTACCAAATTCGAATTCTGTCAATAATGAAACTTTCGAGAGGTAATCATTGGTGTGTTCGGTGCTGTTTAAACCTTCTTTCCGAGAGGACAGGCTTAATGTCGCCCTGTACCATTCGATTAGCAGTAGCTTATTCAACATAAAATATATAGCGGAAATACCCATTATGCGTTTCTTTTTCTTTTCAGTATCCTTCACCATGCGCAACAATATTAAATAGTGGTGATGTAGACAAACAATAAAAACAAATTTGACTCCACCCTAGAGTCTCCCTCCTTCTGTATCATCTGATTTTCTAAACGTGCACACCAATTTGAGATTATTTGAATAAAAATATAAAAAGATCAGACAGGGAAAGTAGCATTCAAGGAGGACAGTAAACCACAAAACACAGAAGCAAACACGCAAACAGACAAACAAGAAGTCAAAAGCAATAATAAATGCAAACGACATCACAAACACAAAAGGGTTGACAATAGGGCTACCGCCTTGGAACGGTCAGTGGCAAAGTAGGCCACTGGGGGTTTAAACCGGTTCTAGGGTGCACCAAACCTCACACTTACCCTACTGTCATCCCATTAAAACAGGAGAGTGTAAATAAAGAATAAGTAACAATGGCTCATGAGGTCTTGTAACGCGCTCTAAGTAATTAAGATAATGAATAACATAACCAAGGGGGACATCTGCATCGTCGGGATTTGAACACATGTGAACCATTCAAAGGGGCTGGCGTGGCGCAGTCGGTAGCGTGGAGGATTTGTAACCGGGGGCCCCGGGTTCAATCCTCCGTGGTGCCACTGAGTTCCATCGGTGTTTTCTTGGGCAAGACACTTTTCCTTAGCCTCGTCCGTTGGATGGAGACGTAAACCGGGCGGTCCCGTGTATCGGTATATCGGTGTATAGGGATTCCTATGTATCCTTCCCCTCTCTCTGGGGCGACTCTAAATAACATGTACTGTGTTGATGAGCCGTTAAACAACATTCAATTCCATTGGTTCACGTGGAAAAGTTCTTTGAATACTTTTCTAGTTTAGTAACGGCGACGGTATGGACAATTTACATAAATATGAGAAAGGGTTATGCGACGATTCCTTTGACCACGTTTCAAATCAGTTTCATGAGAAGTGGTCGTTTAAAACGTATTCTATTTTTAGTAATGGCAGCCATATTTCAGTGTTGATGCTTCTGTTCATTGATATATGCAACAACTTGCAATATAATAATATACTATTCACCTGTTCTTTGATATATGCAGGCAAAAACAAACGTTCTTTCGTTTGTCGCAAGCTTTTGTCGCCTATTCTTAAAAAAAACGTTATACCTACATACATCAAACTTGATGTGCAAGATCACAAGAAAGAAATGAAGTAAGGACAGATAACTTGGATACAAATTACATGAAATATTGCTCTTTATAATTTTACGTCGTCTTGATAAGGTCCATTATCATACTCCTTTTTGATATAGTAAAGTGTTGTTGCGCATACTTCTCTAAATATAAGAGCTAACCTGACCAAGCTAGGTATACACGATCACTACCATGTACTCACGTGTAGCAAACAAGAGAAAATAAGTCTGATACAAATTGCATGCGTTATTGCCCTTTACAATTCTAAGTCAGGTCTTGATAGTGTAACAATTTGTGTGGCCTACTTGTCAAAAGATATATACATGCTAACTATACGATACTATACGATATCTACTAAGACGAATATGCAGGAAAAAGGGACAGATGAAACAGTAAAACGTGTACAAAATGCAGGAGTTCTTGCTCTTTATATGTTAAAGAAAAGCCTTCCGCCCAGTGCCGCAAACTTGTTTCGCTTACTTATAAAAAGTATTGCGAGCATCCCCTATTTTAACGGTTCCGTTTCCTGCACAAATATATTGTTGTTCGGTGTTAACACAGTTATTGTCTACCATTCCTCTAATACCTGCATCTGGAAAAATATGTACAAAAGAAAAGGGAAATATATCATTTCTCTCAATATTCATGTTACCTGCTTATACATTGCTTTTTCAGAAGGCGGGGATATCAGTTCCCTGAATTTGTTTTTTTTGTTTCATGTATTGATTTGTTAAATATGCATGCTGTTGTATGTAAAATACGATGTTTTCAATCGTTCAAGTTAGCAAACAGTTTTAGAATAATTATGTTTTTTTCTGAATGCGTACCTCGATTATAAGTATTCACTTAAAAAGGTTGTTTGTAACTTGCAAACTAACGTTCTTAGTTACTTTGGAGAGAAGTGTATATATTTATTTTCAGGGTTCATGTCGTTAGGTGGGTATAAATTGTCCCTGGAACTATATGCTTGGATTGTCGTTGTTGGTTTGCCAATAAACGCTGCACTGAATCCCTATCTGTATACGGCATCCGAAATTCGAAAGAAAAGGGTAATACTCTTTTGTGTGTTTATATTGTAGTATAGTCGTGCATATTAATTTGTCTATCAAGTATCAATCCAATATGTATATACCAGGTGGTGAAACAAATCGTTCCTCAACCGGGACTCGAACCCAGGGTCTCTGGTTTACAGTACCAGGTCTCTAACCTATGACCTATCGAGGACATACGGTTAGGAATCGATTATTCACAATTTACCTGTACCCGGTTACATACACCTCCACCAGATTAAAATTCGTCCCTGAATTTCTAGTGGAGTTAACTCCAGGCCGGCTCTCAGACTTATTTTCATACTGTTTCATGCTTACAAGCACGGTCCTGGATCCCGGACGAGCCCCCAAATATAGCAGTTTGTGAAAGTATCGTTCCTCAAACGGGACTCGAACCCAGGGTCTCTGGTTTACCATACCAGCGCTCTAACCACTGAGCTATCGAGACATACGGTTAGGAATCGATTATTCAACATTTACCTGTACCCGGTTACATACACCTTCACCAGATTGAAATTCGTCCCTGCATTTCTAATGGAGTTAACTCTATGCCGGCTGTCAGACTTATTTTTATACTGTTTCGTGCTAACAGACACGGTCCTGGATCCCAGACGAACCCCCAAATATAAAAGGTGGTGACAAAATTGTTCCTCAACTAGGACTCGAACCCAGGGTCTCTGGTTTACCGTATCAGAGCTCTACCAACTGAGCTATCGGTGACATACGGTTTACCTGTACCCGGTTACATATACATGCGACATACATGCCAATCATAAAACAAACGCAAAATAGGGACAATGTCACACATACTAAGTAAGTACCATATACAGCGTATACTTAATGGTTTACAAAGTCATGTTTGTGGTCTAAAACTAGAAAATGTCATTCAAATTATACCTGCTAAATTTATGGTTCATCGGTTCCAGCAGTTTTATAAAATATTCCCTTAATCGTTGAATTTTACTATTATTTAAAATCATAAACAGGTATTTGTTTAAAGGTACACTATCCTTAAATACAGCATATATTAAGCATAAGCTAATAACTGATCTTTATTCAGTGAAAATTATTCGTGGAAACATGAGCATAGACCCAGAAAAGTATGTAGTAATGAATTCTTTAATTTGAAGAACAAAGTGTATGCATTGTTTGAAAACATTGTGGGGACCGCTTTATTTCCATTTACGTTGCTCACGTGATAACCAATTGCGCGTTAGGTTTTGACTATTGTTCGGGGCGCTTGTTTGAGCCAAAGGTTTTTCGGACTTTTCAATCAAAATTAAACTTTAAACTAAATAAATATCAGTGAAACAGACATATTTAGTGAAAAAAAAACAACTCTACTTTTCAAAATCGGTTGAAAAATAACAATTTCACGTGTGAAAGTTGTTTTTGATAGACTAATTTCAATGCAAAATTCTGCTGCATCAGATCTTAGATCAAAAGAAATATAAAAAGATCGGACAGGGAAAGTAGCATTCAAGGAGGACAATAAACCACAAAACACAGAAACAAACACGCAAACAGACAAACAAGAAGGCAAAAGCAATAATAAATGCAAACGACATCACAAACACAAAAAGGGTTGACAATAGGGCTACCGCCTTGGAACGGTCAGTGGCAAAGTAGGCCACGGGGGGTTTAAACCGGTTCTAGGGTGCACCAAACCTCACACTTACCCTACTGTCATCCCATTAAAACAGGACAGTGTAAATAAGGAAATCCCCGCCTTGATCTAATCTCTAACCAACAAGGCAGCATCAATAGGCAATATAAGTAAAACACAAATATGCTCGTGTAAATATAATACAAATAAACAATAGCCTAGAAAGCCACAATGAAGATACTCAATGACTCTGCAGAAGCCAGAGCAGTAAGAGAATAAACCATTAAGGGCACGACAAGAAAGATCATGGACAAACATCAAACGCCACCGTCCCAATGGGCTTTAGGTAGGCGTCATCACAGGGTCCACAGCCTGTCCGGTCATCGTACAATTAAAGAGGAAAGCATAGTGGCGAACTGTAAAAGGGTCCACCACCAAGCATGCAGTACGTTGCAAAATGATAGGGTCATAACCTCTTTTGATAAACTTTTTAACAAGTTTAACAAAGATAGTATGAAAGAGAACATGACCTAGAATCTTACGAAGTTTATAAATTACATCACCATAGAAGTCAGGTTGTGATAGTCCTTGTCGCAGAAGAGTCCTTAAATTACTTTTATATTTGGAAAGAAGATCAGGGTTACGATAATAAAATTTTGCAAAGGTTTTACGAAGTTTATGGTAACGGTAACCCTGATTGAGTAACTTTTTAGTTATACAAAGATTACGAATATTAAAGTCCTCAACTCGAGTACAAGCTCTAGAAAAACGAATAAGTTGAGACACATATACCCCATAAGAAGTTGCTCGGGGAACATCCCCATCCAAGTGGGGATAATTAACAATGTCAAAATTAAAATCACCACTCTCTTTTCATAGATTTTGCTAATTATTTTACCATTTTCAATCGAGAGATCTAAATGAAGAAAAGAAGCGTTATTATCAGATATATTAGCTTTGTTAAGCTGAAGTTCTTTAGGATAAATATAATTAACCATAGTTGGAAAGAAAGGGGTGTCAATGTTCAATATGTCATCCAGATACCGAGAGGTATCATATTGTTTTTGTGGAAGTGTATCCAAAAGTGGTTTTAATATGGCGGACAAACGTTAACTTACATCCTGAACATTTTATAGCAAACTATTGAGGCTAACTAAAGTTAATTGAGATTTCTTAATGTTCTGTCCCAGCAACAAGGAGTTTACATGGGAAAATCCCCATCAAAAAGTGTTTTGCCTGTAAAATGTATATTCCTCAACCGATTTTCAAACATTGGGTATTATTTGTATTTACCACTAAAATGCCAATACCAACGATATATAATTTATATACTTATTTTTTAAATTACTGATATAATCATGATTATTTCTGAAAACCCTTTGGCTCAAACAAGGGTCCCAAACAATAGAGTATGTCTTGCATCAGATACTAGTAGCTGTCCCGTGTAGCATAGTCGGAGCGTGTCTGACTTACCAGCCAAGTATAATTGTAGTGTGGGCTTGGAGTTGAATCTCACGAAGTGCTACTTTGTACAGGTATAGGTTTCTATTTAGTAAATATTCAATAATGGTAGTTGTATAAGGTTTATCAACGTAATTGAGTTGTGTTTTATAAGCTAAAAGAAGGTACGGCTAATGCAGTTATACATCCACGTCACTTTACACCTCGTTTGATCTACCCCAGTCAATTTGATGTGTACTCTCCAGACCGAGTCTAGTTTGATTTGGTTATTTTCTCCCGCCAACACCATGCGTTCAAACACCGTTTGAATCTACTTATGGGCCAACGTTAATAGCCGTGTTCATATCATCCGGATCGAGTATCGTTTTATCTGCTTATCTTACTATTAGGAACGTGGCTCGTTTGAACTGCTTCATTCTTTGTAACCATATATACACTTACTGGACATGACCAGATGGATACAATCAAACCAACACTAAGTCTAATCCCCACCACGCCTGGTGACATAACACCTAGATCAAATCTTGGAAACTGTTGAGATCCCCACCCTATAACCATATTTACACTTACTTAGCATGAACAGACGGATACAATAATCCAGCATCAGCTCTGTAGGTTATCGCTATCCCTTGGGACTCCTTTGAACTGTTGAGATCCCCCACTATAAATATAGAAATAAAAATCGAACAGAAAAAGCAGCATTCAAGGACGACAACACACAAACATACACAGATACAAAGAACAAATTTAAAGATGAATAAAAGGCCAATTAAGACATCACAAACACAAAAGAGTTGACAATAGGCCTACCGCCTTGGAACGGTCAGTGGCAAAAAAGGATGCTGGGGGTTTAAACCAGGTTCTAGGGTGCAGCAAACCTCACACTTACCCTACTGTCAACTCAGTAAAACGTGACAGTGTAAATAAAGATATCACCGCCATGAACTATTCTCTGACCAACAAGGCAGTATTAATAGATAATACAAGTAAAACACAAAGATGCTTGTGTATAAATAAATACAAAAAAAAAAAAAGGTCTAGAAAGCCACAAAAAGATACTCTTTGACATGGCAGAAGCCAGAGCAACAAGAGAATAAACCATTGAGGGCACGACAACACAAGACTGCAGACAGGCATCAAACGTCACTGTCCTTTTGGGCTTTAGGTAGACATCATAGGGTTCAAAGCCTGTCCAATCATCGCACAATCAAAGAGGAAAGCATAGTGGCGAACTGTAAGTGGGTCCACCACCAAGCATGCAGTGCGTTGCAAAATGATAGGGTCATAACCTCTTTTGATAAACCTTATAAAGCCATATATAACCTTACTGGGCATGAACAGACGGATACATCCATCAAACCATCCACCCAGGGTCCGTCCCAACTCATGGGGAAATAACTCCTGGGTCATAGCTTAAACCCGCTGGAATACCATCCTATAACTATATTTACACATACTGGGCATGAAAATGCGGATACTACGCCCCCGGGTTCGCCCACACCTCTAGGCCCCTGGATCATAACTTGGAAATCATTAGGATCCCTACACTGTAATCATATATACACTAACTGGACACTTTAAGGCGGTCGAGGGAATTTGAGATGGTATGCCATTAACTTTATGATCAAATTCTGTTATGAAATTATACACGTATTTGATTTTTCCTCCTTGCAAAGATCATCAGGTGAGTGATTAAGGACCTTCTTGTTTATAGCATAGAAGCTTTGTTTTTCACTTGAATCCCACCAAATGTATATCGCAAGGAGAACGATATATGTACGCTCCCAATAACACCTCGTGTTCATCCTCTCCAGATCTAGCCTTGTTTGATGTCTCCCATCAACACCGCGTGTTCCTACACTCCAGATCTAGCGTGTTCCTACACTCCAGATCTATCCTACACTCCAGATCTAGCGTGTTCCTACACTCCAGATCTAGCGTGTTCCTACACTCCAGATTCATTACTACTGGATCGACTTCCTTTGATCTGCTCGTCTACCTCCATCAACAACATGCGTTCATACTCTCCGAAGTGTGATCAACTTACCTACCCGCGTTAACAATAGACGTTCATACGCACGCATGTACCCCCGTCAATAATAAACGTTCATACCTGCGTATCTTAAAGTCTATGAAATATACACGTAAGGCATACACGTTACGTGTTCTATGTAATCACAACTGCGATAAAAAATATAAATCAAATATCATATTATATTTATATAGATAGCAATTAGTAAAGGTAACTTAAAACACTAGTCACCTATATGCTTTTTTCACGCAAATAGCATGTGCTTGCTTCCAGACGAGATTACCTCATGATTGACTACATGCACACTTGTGATGTACGTAATATAATATTGTTTTCGGTGTTCGTATTAGTTTCATGTATTTTATTTTTCAGAAATCTGCAGACAATAAAATAGGGATATCAGGTAGGACTTAGCACATGTATTGAATATATTGTATAGGTATGCACTGTTTACTAATTTCCTTCAACTAACACGTGCATAACACAAACGCGAACTTAATACTTGTTTTAATAATATACCCGTGCATCCTCCCTCCTTACGCACTTTTGTTACGAGATCATATATTCCGGACCATTTAAAGGAACGTGAATGAGCTTATGTCACCTAACTAGAAGGTTGTCGTGCACCAAATCTCAAACAATCTATAAGATGTTGACCGTTCAAAATAACCAGAGAGAGATTACACTTGATGTTTGTATACACCATCAATAGACACCAAATGAGAGAGATTACACTTGATGTAGGTATGCACCATCAATAGACACCAAATGAGAGAGATTATACTTGATGTTTGTATACACCATCAATAGACACCAAATGAGAGAGATAACACTTGATGTAGGTATGCACCATCAATAGACACCAAATGAGAGAGATTACACTTGATGTAGGTATGCACCATCAATAGACACCAAATGAGAGAGATTACACTTGATGGTTGTATGCACCATCAATAGACACCAAATGAGAGAGATTATACTTGATGTTTGTATACACCATCAATAGACACCAAATGAGAGAGATTACACTTGATGTAGGTATGCACCATCAATAGACACCAAATGAGAGAGATTATACTTGATGTTTGTATACACCATCAATAGACACCAAATGAGAGAGATAACACTTGATGTAGGTATGCACCATCAATAGACACCAAATGAGAGAGATAACACTTGATGTAGGTATGCACCATCAATAGACACCAAATGAGAGAGATAACACTTGATGTAGGTATGCACCATCAATAGACACCAAATGAGAGAGATTACACTTGATGTAGGTATGCACCATCAATAGACACCAAATGAGAGAGATAACACTTGATGTAGGTATACACCATCAATAGACACCAAATGAGAGAGATAACACTTGATGTAGGTATGCACCATCAATAGACACCAAATGAGAGAGATTATACTTGATGTTTGTATGCACCATCAATAGACACCAAATGAGAGAGATTACACTTGATGTTTGTATACACCATCAATAGACACCAAATGAGAGAGATAACACTTGATGTAGGTATGCACCATCAATAGACACCAAATGAGAGAGATAACACTTGATGTAGGTATGCACCATCAATAGACACCAAATGAGAGAGATTACACTTGATGTAGGTATGCACCATCAATAGACACCAAATGAGAGAGATTACACTTGATGTAGCTATGCACCATCAATAGACACCAAATGAGAGAGATTATACTTGATGTTTGTATACACCATCAATAGACACCAAATGAGAGAGATAACACTTGATGTAGCTATGCACCATCAATAGACACCAAATGAGAGAGATAACACTTGATGTAGGTATGCACCATCAATAGACACCAAATGAGAGAGATTACACTTGATGTAGGTATGCACCATCAATAGACACCAAATGAGAGAGATAACACTTGATGTAGGTATACACCATCAATAGACACCAAATGAGAGAGATTACACTTGATGTAGGTATGCACCATTAATAGACACCAAATGAGAGAGATTATACTTGATGTTTGTATACACCATCAATAGGCACCAAATGAGAGAGATAACACTTGATGTAGGTATGCACCATCAATAGACACCAAATGAGAGAGATAACACTTGATGTAGGTATGCACCATCAATAGGCACCAAATGAGAGAGATAACACTTGATGTAGGTATGCACCATCAATAGACACCAAATGAGAGAGATAACACTTGATGTAGGTATGCACCATCAATAGACACCAAATGAGAGAGATTACACTTGATGTAGGTATGCACCATCAATAGACACCAAATGAGAGAGATTACACTTGATGTAGCTATGCACCATCAATAGACACCAAATGAGTGAAATTACACTTGATATTTGTATACACCATCAATAGGCACCAAATGAGAGAGAGAGATTATACTTGATGTTTGTATACACCATCAATAGGCACCAAATGAGAGAGAGAGATTACACTTGATGTTTGTATACACCATCAATAGGCACCAAATGAGAGAGAGAGATTACACTTGATGTTTGTATGCACTATCACTAGATACTGTGTTGTGCACCAAGCATATTGTTAATGTATCAATGTATTCAATGTATCAGTGCTGCATTTTCGTGCAAAATAATTGTTTAAATGTAGACAAAATCCGTAATACATGAGTATCAACTCTTTTTGTCAGAGATGAGTATGCTAAACTACTTGCTTAAATTGAATTGTTATCTTTTACAGATGCTGTTACGACGAACGCGTTCCTGCGTGTTTATAACGGCTTAACACGGAACGGAAATCTTATACTCATACCTGCGAAAGAACAATGCAGCATGTCACTTTCAAGGTTCCTGGCAAACCACAGTATGTCAATACACGATTTGCAGCTGATTAAAAGACGACTAATGGAAGACATTGAGATGTTTCATGGGAAACATATTTGCCATGGTTACATTTCCGAAGATACGTTATCTGTAATCATTGACGAAAATGTAAGAACATGTGTGTATAAACCTACTGTCTTTGAAGAAAACGCAATAGCACGTGTATACAAACATATTGTCATTGAATACACGTTAGAACATGTGTATAACTGAATTGTATTTCATTGATGCAAACGTATACACTGTATCTGTTTTCATTGAAGTAGACGGTAAGAACATGTGTATACAAACCGAATAAACCGGTTCTAGGGTGCACCAAACCTCACACTTACCCTACTGTCATCCCATTAAAACAGGACAGTGTAAATAAGGAAATCCCCGCCTTGATCTAATCTCTAACCAACAAGGCAGCATCAATAGGCAATATAAGTAAAACACAAATATGCTCGTGTAAATATAATACAACAAAAAACAATAGCCTAGAAAGCCACAATGAAGGTACTCAATGATTTGGCAGAAGCCAGAGCAACAAGAGAATAAACCATTAAGGGCACGTAGACAAATGTCACCGTGTGGTTGTTGTGTGCTCTAAGGTGACTACAACAACCTGGTTCGTTATAATATTGGACCTCTTGGAAGTAAAGGATACTCTGTAATATAATAAATATATATAATATTTATTCCACACATATCATACATGACCTTTCAATACTATTGTATAACGGCAAGTGCCCAGGATATCAAATCCTGAAGCTAAAGATGTAGCAAAACATATATTAACATTTCATTTACACAATATGGCATATATGTAAAGTAAGACATTGTCAATACACGCCTATCTTGCAGTTCATAACCTTACCTCTAAAAATCATAACAAACCAATTAATCTAATGCATTACAGTTAGCAATTTATGTATTCACTTAATATGAAACATTACCAAACCATACAGAAGATAATTAGCATATAGTTACCTGTAATATAATAAATATATATAATATTTATTCCACACATATCATACATGACCTTTCCATAGTATCATATAACGGCAAGTGCAATCGTGCGCATACGTGCGGTGTTCAAGTCACCTGACCGTGCTAAATAAGACATGCATATGTGTTAGTATAAGGCAGCTAATTTAAAGGGATATTGTCATGTTGTTCAAGTAAACGTTAATGTTACAATGGCTTGTAATAAACAACAACAACTTGTATAAACATTTATTGCGACCTGGTCATACAGGTAGCTACATTAAAGGGATGCTAGGCATGTACACGTTAAAGGCGCACTTGCTTGTGATGGGGTAATAAATATAAAACAAGTACAATTTGCATATATATTTATTCAGACCTATGACATATTCCCCTGCTCTAGAAAATGTCGTCCTCGACATTAATTAAAAGAAATGAACGTCGGTCGTATTATTTCACCATCTCCCTGATAAGTTATTACCAAAACAAAATTCGGATAATACCAGTGCAACCTTGTACCGTATAGCTAAGGTATACATAAACACATACCGGAATGTATATTACAATAATTTCAATATTTCAATAAAATATACAGCACTGAGATTATATTTACCGTCTATCCGTGTCTTAAATCCTAATTAATCTCACACACTTATGATGCCACTTGCCGGGACTTCAATAATGTGAGCTTGTCCCAACGCCCATTCACGTTGGTCCATCCAGGCCGGCTGTCGGCGAATTCGTCGGGACCTACGGAGAGGCTCATTTGCATTTGTTGTCTGAGACTTCCTAGGACGCAATCCCGGCTGACCTGGTTGTCTACGCATGGGTATCGTGTAGCACTTGGATCTTGCTTCATCAGATTCTTCGGATGAGGTATCCGAACTCGATGAACTTTTATTTGATTCCGTTGTATAATTCAATGGGAGATTTACTGTGCGCGCTGGGCGTCTGACTTCCGGTATCCTTTCCTGACGTTCATTTGGCGTAGGTAAAGGTAAACCCATGAAAGGCAGCAAATGGTTTCTGTGCAGAGTCTTCATTCTTCCAGTACCATTTTCCTTTTGTACTTGATACACTGGAATATCTGCAGCGGGTTGCCGAAGAACGATATAGGGATCTTCTTCCCATTTGTCAGCAAGCTTGTTCTTGCCCTGCAATCCCAAGTTACGGATCAAAATTCGATCCCCTGGTTGCAATGGGTTTTCCCGCACTTTGCTGTCGTAGTACCATTTGTACTTTGTCGCGCTTCTCCTTGCCTCCTCGTTTGCCTTGTCATATGCATATGTGAGACGTGACTGCAACTTCCTCATGTAGTCCAGCTGAGTGTTCCCCGTGACTTCGTTTGGAGAGATCCCGAGAAACGCATCAATTGACAGGCGTGGCTGTCGGCCGAACATAAGGTAGAAAGGAGAGTAACCGGTACTGTCGTGACGAGTCGCGTTATACGCATGTACCAACGGTGGTATGTACGACTTCCAGTCACTCTTTCTGTCTTGTTCCAAAGTCCCCAGCATCCGTATGAGTGTCTGATTGAACCGCTCCACTTGTCCGTTCCCCATCGGATGATATGGTGTTGTCCTTGTCTTTTTTATGTTTGCCAGCCTACATAGTCTGTTGATTACCTTGGACTCGAAGTTTTGTCCTCTGTCGCTGTGGAGTTTTGAGGGAAAACCATAGTGGACAAAGAAATTGTCAAACAAGACCCTGGCTGTGGTGCGCGCCGTTTGATTCCTTGTTGGAATTGCTTGGGCGTATCGTGTGAAATGATCAGTAATCACGAGGACATTTTCGAATCCTCCTTTCGACATTTCCAAGGACAAGAAATCAATACAGACTAGTTCCATTGGTGTCGTTGATGTTATGATGACCAACTCGGCTGCATTGACTGGTGGAGTCTTTTGTCGTATACATCTTCCACACATCCGCACTTTTCTGGCAATGTCACTATCCATTCCTGGCCAGAAGAACCTTTCCTTCACCAAATAGGAGGTGCGATCACGTCCTTGGTGACCCATATCATCATGAAGAGCCTCAAGTATAGTTTCCCGGACTACACGAGGCAAAACTAATTGTTCGCATTGCTGACCGTTTATGATGGTTTTCCGGTAAATGACACCATCCTTCATTATCAACTTATTCCACTCACGAAGGTACTTCTTCATCTCTGGACTGGCTTCGGAAATACCTTGAGATGTCGGACGATTTCCAGATTGCAGATAATTCATCAGTGAGGACAAGCATGTATCTTCCATTTGGCCTTTGTGCCAGTCGGTTGAGCTGAGTGCGTGTGCGTGTAAAAGGTCCTCTGCGATGTGGTCTTCCTCAGTATGCATCTGGACAGCGGCATTGCATCCTAAGCTCTCTACAAGAGGTAATTCTTCGATGGTCGCTAAACAGGTTACACATATGGCCTTCAGAACGTCTGGATATACAACTTGATGTTCACTGATGATATCCTCGTGCTGTCTGGATAAACCATCGGCATCGGTGTTTTTCTTGCCACTTCTGTATTGTATTGTGAAGTTATAGTTTGCAAGAGCTGCTATCCACCTCTGGCCTGTGGCGTCTAGCTTAGCGGTTGTCAAGACATACGTCAACGGGTTATTGTCAGTAACCACCTCAAAACTAGCACCGTAGAGATAATCGTGAAATTTATCTGTTATAGCCCATTTCAGGGCAAGGAATTCCAGTTTATGAGCGGGATAGTTCTTCTCTGATGGTTTAAGGCTCCTGCTGGCGTATGCAATTACCCGGTCGGCGTCTCCTTGTCGTTGATACAAAATTGCACCAAGTCCAGTCGTTGATGCGTCCGTATGCACTCGAAACGGTAGTTTGTAATCAGCGTACGCCAAGACTGGTGGATTTATGAGCCTCTCGATGATCGTATCGAATGCCTTTTGCTCACGTTCGCCCCACTTAAAAGTTGTCTTCTTCTGAGGCTTTACCCTAGTTGACTGGCCCACGAGAAGGTCATTGAGAGGTCTGACGATATTTGCGTAACCTTTCAAAAATCGCCTGTAATATCCAGTAAATCCAAGAAATTTACGGACGTCCTTAATACTCTTCGGTTTTGGCCAGTCCTTCAATGGCTTCAGTTTTTCAGGGTCGGTCTTAATGCCCTCTTCCGATACTACGTGCCCCAAGTATGTCACCTCTGTTTTGAAGAACTCGCATTTTGAAGCTTTGACTTTTAAATCGTGCACACTGAGTCTTTCAAAAACAGCTTCCAAGTGGTCCAGATGGTCTTCAAAGTTTGTTGAAAAGATGATAATATCATCCAGATATATCAAGCAATCCCGAAGATTCATTTCACCCATGCATCGTTCCATTAATCTTTGGAATGTTGCTGGAGCGTTGCAGAGGCCAAAAGGCATGCGGTTGCATTCAAAGAAACCAATATTGCCGACCTGGAAGGCAGTTTTTGCTTTATCTTCCTCCTTTAGCTCAACTTGCCAGTATCCAGCTTTAAGATCCAATTTGGAGAAGTACTTCGCTCCTGCTAGCAGGTGTAGCGAATCCTCGATCCTAGGAATGGCATATGCGTCTTTAACAGTACGCGTGTTGAGTTTCCGGAAGTCTATGCAAAACCGAATAGTTCCATCCTTTTTCCTGACAATGACCACGTTCGATGAGTACGGACTTTGCGATGGCTTTATAGCTCCTGCTTCCAACATTTCAGCCACGTGTTCCCTCACTTCCTGTATGAGTGCAGGGGATACTCTTCTAAATGGTTCCTTGAATGGAGTGTTGTCATTGAGATGTATCTCATGCTTCACCAGATCAGTACATCCAAGGTCCGTGATCCCTTTCGAGAATACATGTTGCCACTTCTCAAAGATACGGACGACCTTTTCTCGTTGACTCAGTGAAAGAGAGGAATCAGAAAGATCCACTCCGATATCAGTCATCTTTAACCTCTGCGAATCGTTTACTGATCGAGTTGTACCGCTGGAAGCTGGCGGTGTCGATTTTGCAGTCTGAGCGGATATCCGTCCTTCGATCTTTGGTTTTGGAACAGGATTGGTTGCTCGTAGAACCTTGACCTCATGTAGCTCACACAGAACAGATCTGGGCGGAACTATAAGTGTCTTGGCTGATATATTGAAGATCCGTACGGGCACTCTGGCAGATGTTCCAGGTTTGTTTAGTTCAACGACTCTTGGGCATACTCCCATTCGCGATGATGCTTTCTCTGTCTGTTCCGTGATGACCGTGTTAACATCTCTTTCTTTCCTGACAAAACCTGTCACCGTAATGGTTTCAACTCGATGACTCTGTCTGTGGTTCGTACCACCCCCACTGATGTACGTGCAGTGATAGCCAATAACGCCGCATTCCACACATCCGGGAGATCACTGGTTTGCGTGCAACTCCTAATAACATTTGTACCGATAAGAATCGGTACTTTAATGTTATACTCAGTAGAAGGTACTATAAGTATTGGCACAAACACTTTAACCGTATCTTGCACTCGGAGATCTAATCTGGGAATGGAAATACTGGCTTCGATGTAACCAAGATATGGTAGCTGTCCTCCATCTGCTCCATATACTTCTAGGTTGAACTCTTCCAATCCGTGTATCTTTGGTTGTGGATCCATGCTTTCATACCATTCCTGCGACATTGTTGTCACCATTGAGCCACTGTCTATGAGACATGTTGTGCTAATTCCATTGATATCCACTTTAGCTTCGTTGGCGTCTCCTACCATTCTGTTTATT
Source organism: Cyrtodaria siliqua (assembly GCA_037043455.1). Classification (NCBI taxonomy): domain Eukaryota; kingdom Metazoa; phylum Mollusca; class Bivalvia; order Adapedonta; family Hiatellidae; genus Cyrtodaria; species Cyrtodaria siliqua. The sequence continues at coordinate 136,245 of JAWPHD010005406.1, read as the reverse complement.
AACGGAGTCTTTATATATGGGCTTTTTCCATCAATGTCCCTCATTTGCCCTTCAATGGGGACATTTACTTGTTTAAATGACCCGTCGTAGCTCCTTCTTTCTTCTTCTCAGTGGTTGATTGCTGCTTCTGTTCTTTTGTATTATCGTTTGTAAATGATCGCCGCCTGTCATCTCTCCATCCTCCTCTTCGTTTTCCTTTCTCAAATTCCTCCATTTTCTTCTCCATTGTTTCCATCTTTTTCACCAGGGTTTCTAGCATTTTCATTTTATCCGCCATGATATAAGACTCGCTGGTCACCTGTTGAGTTCGAGCCACTTTCTCGTTCTTCTTAACGCGTGAAATATCCTTTGCAGTGGACTTGATCTCGTACTCTTCGGCTCTAACCTTCCGTCTCAGCATTTCAAAACTTTCCTCTGTTTCAAAATGCACTCTAGTTGCATTTTTCAAGTCTGTGTCGAATAAGGATCTCCAGAACTTGTTCTTTAACATACTGTTTCTTTGTTCTTCTTTCACATGACCTTTGCCGATTGCTTTATGCATCACTTCTTCAAGCCTCAGACCCCATTCACTGACGGATTCTTCTGGTAGTTGCTGGGAATTATAAAACTCCTGTAACACAGACTCTCCTGTGGCAACATTACCAAATACGCTTTCCATCTTCTTAAGGATATCGCCTGGAGTGGCTAAAGCCCCCATTGGTAAGAGAACTTTCTTGGCCTGGCCTTTAAGAGACTTTCGAAGGGTTTGACTGATCATGTAATCAGGATATATATCCAACGCCAATATGCTTTCTATTTCCATTTTCCATTCTTCAAATGTGCTCTCGTTACGAGGCCGTGGTTCCATTCCAGAGAACGTATTCAACGTTGGCTTCATAAACTGTATATTGGCTCTTTTGTCCATATCCATACCCTTTATGGCCTTGTCTATCACCACTGGCATTTCCCTAGATGCTCCTAGCGGTTGTGTCTGTTCTCTCTTCTTTGGATATATTCCCATTGATGATTCTGCTGTCGCAAAATCACCTCTCAATTCGTATCTCCATTCCTTTTCCAACTGCAATGGTGAATGTGTCTTTGAATTCACTTGCGTACCTATGCCTGCCTTTATATCACATCCTTCTGTCGTTTCTGGTGAACAACGTTTTCCCGGTGTCCCCACTTGTTTTAAAAGTAACCCCTCTTCTTTTATCTCTGGTGGGAACTGTGCTTTAACTTTCTTTGGTGTGGAGGTAAATACTTCCCATTGACTCTCCATACGTTTAATGTCTTGCTCTCTTTTAATTAAATCAGTTTCCTTTTGGCGAATTTTTGTCTGTTTTTCTATCAATTCTCTTTCTAGTTTGTCCAACACTTCTTTACTTTCGTTGTACATGTCTTCTTGCATTTCTTCCATTTTATTCCTTTCCATCAATTGTTGTTTTCGTTTTATCTCCAACTCTCTCCTCCTTGTTTGTTCTTCACGTCTACTTAATTCTAATTCCTTAGCCTGCAACTGTTTCTGGCTTGCCAGTAAGCGCTCATTTCTTAGCTTAATCTCGGCTGTCCTGCCATCTATCAAATGTCTTACGTCCTGATATTCAACCTTCAAACTACCTTCAGTGTCGCTTTCATGATCAGACAATTCCAATCTAGGATCAACCTGATACGTATAATCAAGTGTATGATAAAGTGATGCAACCTGCTTGCCGTCACTAGATACACGTGTTGACTTTGCATTTATACTATCATGTTTATCTGCATCTCTTCCCTCCTCTAAACCGTAATGTTGTATCACCTGTGTGTCACCGGCTATGTGGTCAGTGACCTGACTTCCTTGTTCTCTCCTTTTCTCTCCTCGACGCTCTTGCCTTTGATCCCTCAACATCTTGTTATGCTCTCGCCTACGATAAGCATCTGCTAGGCTCACATTTTCACCAACAGCATTACCTAGAACATGCCGTTCCACGCCTATGTTCCTTTCATCAATTAGTTGTTCTCTCTGTTCCCGTAGGGCTTCCATCTGTTGACGCTTTAATTCTGGTTCCATTCTTCCCGAGATCGTTTATATCAATTTTAACGATCCTTTTAAAGAACACAAGCAGCTTTCAATATGTTAAAAAAATCGCAAACACAAAAAATATGAATTTACAAAAAATCACACTCCTTGAAGGATTCGAACCCGTGCGGTGGTTGCAAGTCGAACCTAAACTATATTAATCGGACGACGACTTAACCGATTACGCCACGGAGCCGATATGGCTCACACTACGGGGTGTTACGATATATACACAAACGCGTATCGATTACTTCGTGCGGGTATTTGCTCAATAAAATAAGCGTATCTGAAATTCCCGAAAATTGCCGATTTTAAAGAAAATAATGTGTACGAATATTTAAATATTCGCACTTAACTATTCTCTTGCTGGGGAAAAAATCTCTGTCAAAGATAAATGACCGTGTATCATAACACGATCACTATCATTCAACTATCTACAGAATACTGTTTATATTAACATACATACAGCTGAATTGCTATTCATCCTCTATATATGTTTAAAATTAAATATAGCACCGTTGTGTGAATATATATTTGCTTATATATATGCACAAAAAGATAATAAAAAAACTATAGCCGACCGCTGTATTCGAACCCGTGCGGTGAAATCCAATAATTATATAACACTATTGAATTATTGATCGACGGCTTTACTACCTGAACTATCCGGGCTGATTAAATACACCTGTCCAGATTGTCTATACCATACTTTCACGTGTATTTATGGGTTAACAGAACAAGCAATTGTTGTTTTGTTTTTGTTTCTCAATACAATTAGTCTTAGATCTTTAACATGCAATATTAGTGCTCGTGAATTGAAATATTGAAATTATTGTAATATACATTCCGGTATGTGTGTGTATATATATATATATATATATATATATATATACCTAAGCTATACAGTACAAGGTTGCACTGGTATTACCCGAATTTTGTTTTGGTAATAGCTTGTCGGGGAGATGGTGAAATAATACGACCGACGTTCATTTCTTTTAATTAATGTCGAGGACGACATTTTCTAAAGCAGGGGAATATGTCATAGGTCTGAATAAATATATATGCAAGTTGTAATTGTTTTATATTTATTACCACACCACAAGCAAGTGCGCCTTTAACGTGTACCTGCCTAGCATCCCTTTAATGTAGCTACCTGTATGACCAGTTTGCAATAAATGTTTATACAAGTTGTTGTTGTTTATTACAAGCCATTGTAACATTAACGTTTACTTGAACAACATGACAATATCCCTTTAAATTAGCTGCCTTATACTAACACATATGCATGTCTTGTTTAGCACGGTCAGGTGACTTGAACACCGCACGTATGCGCACGATTGCACTTGCCGTTATACAATAGTATTGAAAGGTCATGTATGATATGTGTGGAATAAATATTATATATATTTATTATATTACAGAGTATCCTTTACTTCCAAGAGGTCCAATATTATAACGAACCAGGTTGTTGTAGTCACCTTAGAGCACACAACAACCACACGGTGACACAAACATCAAACGCCACCGTCCGAAAGGGCTTTAAAAGGGTTCACCACCAAGCATGCAGTGATGATAGGGTCATAACCTCTTTTGATAAACTTTTTATCAAGTTTAACAAAGATAGTATGAAATTGATCATGATCAAGAATCTTACGAAGTTTATAAATCACATCACCATAGAAGTCAGGTTGTGATAGTCCTTGTCGCAGAAGAGTCCTTAAATATCCTTTTATATTTGGAAAGAATATCAGGGTTACGATAATAAAATTTTGCAAAGGTTTTACGAAGTTGATGGTAACGGTAACCCTGATTGAGTAGATTTTTTAGTTACACAAAGATTAAGCTCTTGAAAAACGAATAAGTTGAGACACATACACCGCATAAGAAGTTGCTCGGGGAACATCCCCATCCCAGTGGGCTAACTAACAATGTCAAAATTAAAATCATCTCTCTTGTCATAGATTTTGCTAATTATTTCACCATTTTCAATCGAGAGATCTAAATCAAGAAAAGAAGCGTTATTATCAGATATATTAGCTTTGTTAAGCTGAAGTTCTTTAGGATAAATAGTCTAGGATGTTTGTCTAAAAAACTTGTCTTGTCTTTACCTTAACGGTTTGTTCTTTTGTTTCTCTGGCTTCTGCCAAATCTCTGAGTACTTACTTAGTGGCTTTATAGGCTATTTTTTTATACTCATATATACATGACCATTTGTGTGTTATACTTGTATTGCCTATTAATGCTGCCTTGCTTGTAGAGGAATACAACCTGAAGGGGATATCTTTTTTACACTGTCCCGTTTTATTGGGATGACAGTGTAAGAGTGATCTTTGGTGCACCCTAGACCTGGTTTAAAGCCCCAGCGGATTTTTTGCCACTGACCGTTCCAAGGCAGAAGCCCTTTTCTCAACCTTATGTTTATCTCATAGCTTGCCTTTTATTACTCTTTGTAGTTATTGCTTGCTTCTATGCGTGTTTTTGGTTTTGGCATGCTAAATTTCCTGTTCGACTTTTATATACACTTTCATCTTTCTGGTTCGTTCATTGTACTGGAGTTTATTCTCTTGTGATTTTAGAAGTTCGAGGGTTAGATTAGGTTGATCTCGGATTCCTCTATTTGTCTTCCCGCTATCTCAAAGGGGCTCAAAAATAATATGCTGGCGAGCTTTTAAACGATACTATAATTCATATGTTAATATTGCGTTTGTCGTGCATGTATAATGCGAGCTCCTTTGCAGTCAAATGCTACTATGTGCTTTTTAAGTGGCCATACATGTAGTGATTGATGACTGTAACAATGACTTCCTTTCAGGATGATCGATGAAAGTTGTGCTCTTTTTGAAATAATAATATTTTGCAGTACTGGATTAATATTTTGAATATGTTTAGAATATTGTTTGTCTTTTGGATGCCAGATTTATGTTTTGAACTATTTATGACTTATTTTAACGGTCAAAAACAAACTTAATTTAAACAAGGACAAAATGTGAATGCAGACGGCGGGCAGACTATAAATACCAATAGGGCTACACTGTACTGATGCGCCTTTACTCTTGTGTTTGTTGGAAGTATATGAGAATAGTTAGTGTTGAGATTTTTGAGAAGTACAATGTTTGAATGCATTAATTTCCAAGCAATCTGTAGTATTGTACACATTTCATCAATTGATACAGTTGATTGTAGTTTATATACGAAAAGGTACGCGGTGCATTAAAATGAACTTTGATACATTTTATTGCGCAAAACAAATACAAAGATAGATAACATATGCTTTGTCGGTTATAAACATTCGCTTGACCATTGGCGTGTGTATCATGTAAACTATAAGATGTGGCGGCTACAACTGTTCTACACCGAAATCCCGATTATAAATGAAGAAATAAACCTGAAGTTTGATGCAACTTTGCACTAAACTCTCGTGAAACATTACACTATACTGTGCGTGTAAAGTTGTACTAAATGCACGTGTTTCTGTCTTTTATAGGCTACTATAATTGATGCGCACCTTGAATTTCGACACAAAAAGATTACTGAACATATGGATGGTTACAAAGATTTAGCTGACGTGAAGTCAATGCTTGCACGTCTTAGACGAGTTGTTCCCGGTGTCACACACGACGAAAAAGATGTAACAAAAACTGAAACTACCATGTAGAACATTTAGAGGATTCACAACGTAGAAGTATAGCAGCGGATGTATGTGTAACGAAAAGGTTAATGAAATTATCGACACTCTCACCGAATTCTTACAGAATTATCCGTATAACAACATACAAGACGATAATGAGTTTGACAAATTGCAGTACGTTTAACACTAATGTTACCACTAGTATTGTTTATTGATTTATTACTAGTATTTACTTTAATATATAGTTTAGTGACAGATTATTGTTGTAAGATATGTTTTGATTACACCCTACTGTTACATTTGAACAAGCATGGCATTATTTTGTTGGTGTGCCGTAAACCAATATTCAAATCAATCAAATGTTGCTTTGGCAATTGTTCATATATGTGCCAACATTTTGCCTTAGCAAGATAACAACCTATTGTTCATTAATCTTTAATATGTTGTCGCGTTCGTGTTAATAGTACATATATATATATATGTGTGTGTATGTGTGCATGCGTGCGTGCGCGCATGTGTGTGTGTTTAAACTATACCACGTCACACATTAATGTTTTGTACTTTTTAATAAATATTACAACTTAAATACATGTATACTGTATCTTAATACAAAAGTTTTCATCTTGCAAATGTGAGCGTGTTTTGTTATAAGATTTGATATTATTTTTTCTTAAGCTGTCTTATTAACACGCGGGGTGATATAGATTAAGTGTAACACGAGCTGTCATAGGTCAGCGTGTAACAAGAGCTGGCCTCTGTAACAAGAGCTGTCAGGGGACAGCGGGTTGTTTTATGACACTGAGCACATGTTCTATTATTAAGAATTTTATTTCACTAGATATTTACATTCTCAATCTCCTCGTGAACATATGTGTGCAGTTCCGTTGAATTCGTTTCTTTCTCTTTTTTTTATATTATTAATATTAAATATTTTATTTCACTAGCTATTTACATTGTCAACCTACCAGTGAAAACGTGTGCAGTTACGTTGATTTTTTAATATATTATTATTGTTATCATTATTATTATTATCTGATTATTATTATAATTATTTAGTATTTTATTTCACTAGCTATTTACATTGTCAACCTACCAGTGAAAACGTGTGCAGTTACGTTGATTTTTTGATATATTATTATTGTTATTATTATAATTATTTGGTATTTTATTTTATTAGATATTTGCATTGTCAACCTACACGTGTGGTTGACGGGGTGGAATACAACCATTGCAAATCCCGTAATTAACAGAAGGATGGGACCAAAAAAAAACCTGCCGTCATGATCATTTTGTCATATTTTATCGTGCTCATTCAAGGTCTTCATCATGACACCGCGTATGCAAACGTGGAAACGTGTCCCATCGTACATTGGATTTGCAGCAACTTTACAGTTCTGCAGTTCTGCAGGTCAAAAGGTTCTAGGCTCATTTTCCATATTTTGTCTTGATGTAAATGGAGGATGTACCTGGGACGTCCATTCCTGTTAGGCGCCATATAACTTTTCATGTTTGGTGCGCCGTAAAACCCAATTCAATCCAATGACATTGTCAACCCTTTCGTCGTTAATACATATGAAGGTGGTCATCTTGCAAACGTGAATGTGTTTTGTTATAAGATTTGGTAATATTTTTTCTTAAGCTGTCTTATTAACATGTATGGTGACAAAGATTAAGTGTAACAAGAGCTGTCAGAGAACAGCGGATTGTTTTATGACACTGAAAACATGATTGTGGTTTATGGGAACTGAGATATTGTGAACAATTTATTTAGCAACAAATAAGTTGAAAAGTAGGCCTAATTCTGCTTAGTTGCATTTTAACACTCAATAAATGCATATATACACGTACATATGCATTAAATACCGTCAATGGGGTTCAGAGATATGAAATATACAAACTATAAGTTGAAAAGGGGCATAAATTATACATAATAATGGTTAAATGCATATAGGTATGAAATATGTCTGTATTTTATATGACACTAAATACATGCGTACAGTTTCATTGCATTCTTTTTTTCTGTTTTAGATTAAACATTTATAAAACACCTGTAAAAGATATAAGTAAAATACGGGGCATAATTCTATTTAAATGAACTTGCGTCAGTGAGTCTCTTTTATGCCAATTAAAACATGTGTGCAGTTTCAGATTTAATTTCTGTTAATTTGCTATTATTTAGTATTCTATTTCGCTAGATATTTACATTGCCCACCTATGTATGCAGTTTCGTAGAATTCATTTCTTCCTTTTTTCTATTATTAATAATAATATTAAGTATTTTATTTCACTACATATTTATATTGTCAAGCTCCCCGTAAATATATATGTGTGCAGTTTCGTTGAATTGATTTTTTTTTATATATAATTATTATGATTATTTAGCATTTTATTTCACTAGATATATGCATTGTCAACTTCCACGTGTGAATGTCTGGTGGAATACAACCACTGCAAATCCCTAATAGGCAGAAGGGTACATTTCCCGTTCGACTTTTATATATACTGTTATATGCTACAGCTAATCAGTACATATAGTTTACCCAAGGCTGACACTGGCATCTGAAGTTATTTGAGTCTAAAATACTTATTTTATGGAGGTGTACGACACTTCATCAGTCAAGAGCAGTTTCTGGGAAGTGTTGTATATGTATGTCGCCGCCTCATTATGTGGGGTGTTGAATTTATTGTCGCCGCCTCATTATGGGGGGTTGAAGTTATAACAAGATTCGTGTTTCTCTGTATATCTGAATATATATTTATAACAATGTATGAGTCTAATGCATGATAACGATGACATGAATAAAATGAATAAAGACAATGCCTGAATGGAAATAACAATGATGAATGGAAATAGCATCTCAATTAATATAATCACAAGTAAAGTATTGTATAGAAAATACATTCAGATATAACAGGCTGAATGTACAAGAAAGTTCTAATTGAAAATAACAAAGGATCGCCATCTTGGAATTAAACTGTACATGAAAATTGACGAATTCTTATAAACTAAATAACTCCTAAAATAACCATTTCCAGAGAAAAGTAATTAACACAATGATGGATACATTTCTCATAAACAAACATATAACTAACCTGAATATATATACTTTCTTTTACAAGATTAATATAAAGATTGCAAAATGGCAATAGCTTCTGTCCTTTCTCTACTAACTGAGATGTTCAACTGCGCGCATGATTTTCCTGCCAGGTTAGTTGTGTCAAAGGTTAAATTTACTCACCTGTGGAATATTACTGAAGTTTAAAGGTGGTCATCCTAATTTGAAATGTCTAACGTAAGGTTAAGAGAAAGTAGATTGAAAGATGTAATGAGTGATGAAAAATTAAGAGATGATGAACTGATTAAATGGTTAAAACACAAACACAATGGTGAGATATACAGGTTCTTAATACCTGTATATGTCATCCTGTGACATGTAATACATTTGACATTAATAAGGACTTAACAAATATATGTTTCCAGTGGAACAGTTTAGTATATAGAAAGTAGATTCGAAGAGAACGGAATAAAAGAAAATAAAGTAGTGCAATAAGCAGAAAGGGGTAATACAAATGATGTCGAGTAAGGTTTGTCTAAGGTAATCAACACCTATGGCGACGGATATCCCGTTGTATTTATGTGTGCGTGTGCGTGTGCGTGTGCGTGTGTATGTTCTACATGTAAAATCCAGTAGAGCGTGGTAATGTTCTTTCTATATGAAATATATAATGATTGTCATAAACCTAAACAATGTAATAACCGTTGTAATCATTCATCTGATATGTGAATACATATTTGTTATATATTATACAATTCAGCACATACAACTGAGCTATTACCGTCATATAATGAGCGACTTCGGCCAACTACTTTTGTTGAACTATGGTATTGCTACGGTCGCTGATGTGCGCATGTCTGGTTGAAAGGTTGTGTGCGAATACTCTTTGGTGTTAAATTATAGTAGATATATTTTATCCAAATTTATTTGTTTTAATATTCAACGTAGTATGTACACATGTTTTTCAAAGACTTATGTATTGACTAGTTTCTACAATGGGCAAGGTCATCAGGTGAGCGATTCAGGGCCATTTGGCCCTCTTGCTTTTTTTTTTCTCTTTTGAATTTTAATGTAAGTGTTTAAACTTAGCTATGGTTTGCCAATGTGACACACATACTGTGTTCAACTTACAATGAGACGTGTGTTCCTTGAAAAAAAGTACAACGTGTTCAGCTTCAAATGAAACTCAGTCTGTAAGATACACATTTAAATTCAACTGGTGTTCAGCGAATGACCGCATTGTCCGTTGAAACACCGCACGGCCCGGTTTAAGGTGAAGTCATGCATAAGAAATCACAGAAGAAACCCAGCAGCGGCGTCAGTGATCTCCGGGTTCCGAGTCGAACGTGCTACCCACTTGGCCATATGTTAAGCATAATTATACGGACATTAGTGTTTTGCTTAAATTACTTGAACACATTTAAAATTGCAAGGAAACAAAGTTGCAAGGTGTTTATCTTACAGTGAAGCAGAATGTGCATTGAACAAATTTGCCATGCAATGTGTTCAACCTACAATGAAACATGCAACATTGCAAGGAAACAAAGTTGCAAGGTGTTTATCTTCCAGTGAAGCAGAATGTGCATTGAACAAATTTGCCATGCAATGTGTTCAATCTACAATGAAACATGCAACATTTTCCACGTAAACAATTCAGTGTGTTACACTAAACACACCATGTTGCTCCTTTTCAACCCTTTCAATGTGTTCAACTTACAATGAAGCACATTCCGATACACATGTACCATACACTATACAATACTTACATTTGGTATTGTCATCACACAGAGACCCATTGATGATGTCAAACCGCAGCCTCCTACTACTGTATAAGCTGAGCATATTGGAATGTGTTTCAGTGTGATTAAGTAGAACACAGTGCATAGTTTACAAGGTACAATGATAGGTTTAATTGTAAGATGTACGCATTGCGAGTTTGTTCACGAAACATACACATTTTGCTTCAATGAAGAATTGATTTCTAGTTTAGTCATTTCTAATAAGAATAATAGCACTTTATTATGTTATAAAATATGCCCTAATAAAATCTTCGCTTATTTAAACAGGTAGTGTTGTTTTATTTATTTACTTCGATTTTACTTCAAAAACATGGAATATTACAGCTCTATTGTTAATATAGCGGATATTTATAGGTTATTATATTTGTATTGGGATATATGCACGAGTTCTTTCGCGTATTAATATTGCGCGACTATATTAATTAATAGTTATGCGCGAAAGAACGAGTGCATATATCTCAATATAAATCTAATAACCTTTTTATTGCATATGCATTTTTAAATTAGAACAATAAAATAGTTTGTAACTTTAATTTTCACCAAAAAACATTTAATTGAAACAAACATAATTGTCGTTACTTCGTGAGAATTTTCACAATGAAATCAACATTGTTTACATTACGTGACATACTTTCTATGACATGAACAAAAAATTGAACCAGTCACGAAGGAATATACATTACACACCCAATATGACTTTATTACACGTTAATATTCATGAGCGGAAAATATTGACGTTTCCTGTTATATAGAAGCTGCAAAAAAAGAAGAAGAGCAATTTCAAAGTAAAATGTGAGGTAACGTAATACAAGAGGTGTTCAACTTATAACGTAACACTTTCATTTTGTAACTGAATCAGATATCTTGACATTCTCTCCGAATATGTTCACTTTAATGTCAAGGCAAATGATTTCTTTGATATAAAATATTTTGCCATTATGACATGATATTGTATGAGCTTCCTTACTTTTGCTGCATCGTTATTTTTTAATATATTTTTTTAATTATGTAGAGAATAATGTTTTTAACAAAATTACATGGACATAAAATATAAATATACTCGGCATAAATGTATCACGGGCAGGTTAATTATTTATATTATTTCTAGACTGCGTTCTCTTTTAATCTTATATTTGAAATGCTCAATTCATGTATCGCATGAACGAGATTTGTTTGCTGATGTTCAGAGTTATTTAATATGTCCCATATCGTTATGTGGACGGTGTGACGGACGTAAAAAGTCACCCCGACTACAAATCAGTAGTTAGTGTTATTACTTACTGGTCCTTTGGGATCATCAAGCCCATTATGTGTGGCTTTAAAGTATAAGGTGCTAGGAGGCATGAGAGGTTTTGCACTAAACATTACCTCTTATGAACAGACTCAATACTACCGAGTCTGCAACTTTTATCTTTTGTTTGTGTTTGTTGTTTCCAAGGGATCCTCTTTTCAGTAATTATTTAAATATGTTACTGACACACGAAACGAACACGAACGTTCGAACCTGTGGCGCTTTCGTGGTTGACGTTGCGTTGTAAAACTTCTCGCCTCTCACCGCTACGGGTACGAATCCCACTGGGAACTCAACTTGTAAGTGAGAAAGTGTTGATTCTTACGGACTGCGGGAGATATACAGTAGTGGATCTACACAAGAAAATGGGATGGTATACCTCTTACACAAACAAATCGACAGTCCTATAAAGCATAACATGCGCTAAACATAACGCAAAACACCATTTAAACAAACAAACAATAGAACTTGTAACAGTACCGTAAATTCAAATGCCATTAATACTATAATATGTTTAAAATGTAGCTCAGTATGTCTTCCAGATACCGAGAGGTGTCAATAAAAGCTTCAATAACATCTGCCTGGGTATATGGTGAAAGACTCAACATGAAATCACTTTCATAGCAAAATAAAAACAAATCTGCGACAAGTGGTGCACAGCTCGTACCCATATGGATACCAACAATTTGTCTATAAACGGTGGTAACATACCTGACGAAAATATTATCTAATAGGAAGATGAGTGCTTCACAAACTTTATAGCAAGTCCACATAGTGTAATTGTCTAAACTGCCTTAGTAAAAAACGCTTTAATATTATTACATGCCAAAAGTGTAGTATTTTCTCTAGCGAATGTTTTTTGAATAAGAAAAATTAGCTTGTCTTTTATAAGATGATGTGGTAAGGCCTTAGTTTAACTATATAAATTCTGTATTGCGATCAAAGACACCAGCTAAGTACACAGTGCCAATACAAACACAATTTAACGGCAATGTACGCACGTGCTGAAAAATTATAACCATACATATATTTAATTCAGAGCAACATACAAAACGCTTTTAAACCACTTAATAAACTTTGCATGGAATTATACTTAGGAGATAACCATGTTACGATTTTCAATCTGGGACGGTATGTGAGTGGTTTTACAGTCTGCAAATTCGTTTTACGGCGACGCGTTAAGACCAGTCATATACCGTCCCAGATTGAAAATCTTAGCATGGTTATCTCTATTCTAATGCTTTTCCATTTAAAAGCCAGAAATATAAAGTAAAATCATACATACACACTTGTTGTTCTATGAAAAGTCAAATTCATCGGTAACGGCATTTTGTTGACGTCATCCAATGACGTCGTTTGTTACAACGTTTTGTGATGTCACGTTGTTTTTTCGGACGGTAAGTGGTGCGTTTTACGGTCGCAAATTTGAGATGTTGGCCAATAGAGTTACGCGTTCCATTACAGCTGCATTATAATCTACATTTATTGCTAATAGTAGAATAATTCAAATGATTACGATTTGTCTCAGATTATCTCATTACCAAATAATGACAAAACATGAATAGTGTTTTCATTTTTGCATGACGTACGCACACTATACTTATTTATAGTTGGTGTCCACCAAAACTTTTGTGACAGAAAGCTTTCTCTTATATAACGATAACAAGAACGTAATAGCAGAAAATGATACTGATGTTCGACACCAAAATTACACATTGAATAGATTCGTTCATCTCAAAGTATCGCTTCAAGCCGATCGTGAATTACGTAGTGTTACTTTGTTATAATACGTGAACATCTGGTCATTGAATAAGCAGATATTCAAGTCAAACAGGAAATGTAGCAGTTAAGGACCACAGTCAACCACAAATACGCACAGAAACAAACATCAACTTCACAGCTGAATAAAAGGCAAGCTATGACGTCACAAACATAAATGAGTTGACAATAGGGGTACCGCACTGGAACGGTCAGTGGCAAAAAGGCTGCTAGAGGTTTATACCAGGTTCTATGGTGCACCAAATCTCACTCCTACCTATTATCATCCCAATAAAACGGGACAGTGTAAATATATATACTCCCGTCAGGTTATATTCTCTAAGAAACAAGGTAGCATTAGTTGGCGATATGCGTATGTCATGTAATATAAATGATCATGCATATAATATTAAAAACCAATAGCCTAGGAAGCCACAAAGCAAGTATTCTTTGACTTGGCAGGAGCCAGAGCAACACGAGAACATACCGTTAAGTGTACGACACGACAATATTTTAGACAAACATTAAACGACATGGGCCTTTGAAGATTACTTCATCATAGCGTCCATAATGTGTCCGGTCGTCGCACAATCAAAGAGGAAAAAATAGTGACGAACTGTAAATGGGTCAACCATTAAACAGGCAGTGAGTTGCAAAACTGACAGTGTCATTACCTCTTTTGTTATACTTTTTAACACGTTTAATAAAGATTGTATGAAAGTGATTATGACCAAGGATCTTACTAAGTTTGTAAACCACATCACCATAGAAGACTGGTTGTGACAGTCCTTGTCGCAGAAGAGTTCTTAAATTACTTTTATTTGTAAACGTATATCACGGTTTCTATAATACAATAAGTAGTGTGCAAAGGTTTTTAGATGTTTATGGTAACGATAGCCCTGCTGGGATAGCTTTTAAATTATACAAATATTAGACATATTAAAGTCTTCAACAAGACTACAAGCTCTAGAAAAACGAATAAGTTGAAAAACATAGATCCCATAAGAAGTAGCTCGGGAAACATCCCCATTTAAGTGGGGATAATTAAGAATTTCAAAATAAAAAGCATCTCTCTTGTCATAGGTTTTACTAATTATTTCACCATTTTCTATAGAGAGATGTAAATCAAGAAAAGAAGCGACAGTATTAGAAATGTTCGCTTTGTTGAGTTAAAGTTCTTTAGGATAGATAATATTAAATATAGTACAAAAGAAATGATTGTCAAAGTTCAATAGGTCATCCAGATGCCGAGAGATGTCAATAGAGGCTTCATTTACATCTACCCGACATGAAATATCTTTCATAGCAGTACAAGAACAAAAATTCGACAAGAGGTGTACAGTTTTTACCCATAAGTATACCAACAATGTGTCTATAAACGGTAGTTTACCTGGTGAAAATATTATCTAATATGAAAATGAGTGCTTAAAAAACGTCTTGGCAAGTCCACATAGTGTAATTATATAAATTGCCGTTATAAAAAAACGCTTTAATATTGATCAAAGGCCGCCAATAGAGTTTTTTGAATGAGAGCAATAAGCTTTCTTTGATAAGATAATGTGGTAAGGTTGTATGTAATGTTAAGAAAAGAAATATAAAAAGATCGGACAGGAAAAGTAGCATTCAAGCAGGACAGTCAACCACAAAACACAGAAACAAACACGCAAACAGACAAACAAGAAGGCAAAAGCAATAATAAATGCAAACAACATCACAAACACGAAAGAAGCCATAAGTACTTACAGATGCAACTTGACAGTCTGTTGCAAATTTGATCAAGAACGTATTCTGAAAAGTAAATTGACCAAAATGAATTAATCCCAGATTATCATAAGCTAATTATTGTTTAATGTGATCTTTAACGGAGGAGACAAAAAGTTAAAAGTTTGGAGATGTTTGTAGTGGTACTGTCACTAGAATTCGAAAAACAACAACAACACGTTTTATAAGGTTGTTTATGTAACTTGGGAGATCCAGTACGTACTTGGCAGTTTGTTATGCTTTTCGTCTAACCCAGCCTTGAAAGTAGTGCACCGAGTTACATGCATGGAAACAATACATATCATCCTCAGTGGATTCGGCTAGACTAAAGGAATGCTCCCGAGTTCCAGAGGTAAACATTGACGTAATGTAGGCGTCAAACAACAATTATATTGTTAGCTGGTTTATCAGCAGGAACTAACACAAAGTTATTATGAAATTCTTGTATTCCCGATATAAACAAGAAGCAATACACGTCTCCTAGGGGCAATTGTTTGAGCAACAGTGACCTTGACTATAAATGCAATCCCAAACTTGCTTTTTATATAAGCCACCTACACACACAAGTTTCAGGGCAATATCTAATTCCTAAGTAAAGTTAATGAGCAGAAAGAGTTGTTCTATTTTTAGTAAAAGTGAACTTGACCTTGAACCCAGTGACCCCAAATACAATCCCAAGCTTCCTTTTCAAGTAAGCTACCTAACCATAAACATTTATTACAAAATATCGTTACTATGTAAAGCTATTGAGCAGAAACCATTTTCTATTTTTAAAAACAGTGACCTTGACAGTGAGGCCTCTATAGCCCAGTGGTAGAGCACTGGACCCACAAGCGGAAGGTCGTGGGTTCAAACCCCGCCGGATGCTGGTCTCTCCATTATCATCTTTCATTTATTCATTGCTTATCATTCATTACCATTCGGCAAAAATCCACCTTCTCGGCCCTCAAATTGGATTCATGAGTAGTTAGTACCTCACTGCTGTCTTGTGACGATGTTAGGCCGACGTTCACTGAAAGAAGGGAAGCTGTAGACAGAAATTCATTGGTTCTTCGTATGGCGCGTCTAAAGTATGCAGTGGCCAGTAGCCTAGTAGTGGCATAGTAGCTTGAATGGAGTACCATAGAGTACTAGGGGGAGGCTGTTTCACAGCAATAGACAATAACAGAAGACATATCAGCAATGTCCCAGAAACAGTACAATCCGAAGGAAAAAAGAGAAAAATCAGGTGAACTGCGGGTGAACAGCGAGAGTCGTCGCAGAAACGGAATATACAGCGAGGCTTCAGCAGAAAGTATGTCAGAACAGATCACCATCTAGTAGGAGGGACAACAGCAGAGCTGGCGGAAGACGGAGTGAGGGGCGGCGAAAGAAAGGAGCAGATAAAAGGGGTTGAGAAGGTGGGCCAAAAAAACACAAAAAAAAACAAAACAGTGACCTTGACATTGATGATCTCAGTGACCCAAAATGCAATTCCAAGCTTCCTTTTCGTTTAAGCTACCTACCCGTAAAGATTCATTCCAATATCTCATTCCTAACTAAAGTTTTTGAGCGGAAACCATTCTTCTATTTTCAGCAACAGTGACCTTGACCTTAACCCCAGTGACCCCAAATGCAATCCCAAACTTTCAGTTTATATACGCTACCTACACATAAATGCTATTTCAATATCTCATTCCTAACTAAAGTTATTGAGCGGAAACCATTTTTCTATATTTAGTAACAGTGTATTTTGTGAAATTTTTGAAATATTAATGAAACAAAATGATCTGCATTGACTCCTAACACCCATTTACATACACATAAACTAATCTGAAATACTTTTCTCAATGTCGCAGGATCCATATATGTGGGACGGACGGACTGACTGCCTGACGAACGGGGGCAAACTATATTCCTCTACGGTGGCACACCGGTAGGTGACTACTGACGAAATGAAAACTTAGTTCTCGAAGAAATCAGAGGGGTAAGAATTATAAAAGTTAATACGAGTATCTATAATTTTAAGAATTTTTTTTTGTCAAGTAGTAAGGTAGTTCGGGTTCGCAAGTTCTCTACGACACCATTTTATACTAAATTTCTCAATTTATAAACGTGACCATCTGGCAATTAGTGTCATACTTACCTCTCAGAGGAAAATGCAACTGGGAAAGAAAACTTACTTTGTTAGACCAATGACTAAAGCTGTTAAATAAGGCGATTATACTCTGTTTTATAAGTTCCGCAGAAAGTTCCGCAGAAATATTCGTGTTTGAATGCAGAATAATTCGATTCGACGGTAACACGCGTAGCGTAAATACTATGGAGAAAAACGCATGTGAATACTATGGCGAAAAATAAACATGGTAAAATAGTCAAAACGCAGTTAACTCTCTTAGTTTTAACAAACTTAACTCCTTTGTTACGGGAGATCACTCCAATGGTTTTTGGAAACAATGTTTACTCCCAAATGGGTCTAGTACCCTGCCAACCTGTGGTTTTCAGTGCTAACAACAACACCGATAAGCATAAAGGTACACACAAGCAGCACATATGCCATTTTCCTTATATTTGCAAGACCACTACTTTTAACTACTTTTACGTAGATTATTTTAAATTTAAAACGTGAATTATTAAAAAAATAAATAATGTCAGATCCTACTTTATACTTGGCCTACTTTGTAATTTAGGCAAACAAATAACTGATACCATAGAGTATGCTATACTTCATTATACAAAAAGATCTCAGAAAACGATAATGTAACATTTCAATTTACCCTCTGGTAGGTACTGATTAAACTTCATGAGATTTCATGAGTGTACAACCACGTAATTCACGTGACATGTGTTTGCGTGTCAACCGGGCGGCTATGTTTTCTCAAGATAAAAACGCGATAAAAAACAATATAACTTGCTGATAGAAGCGTTTATTCTTCTTCAGTTGTTTCACGTATGTGCCACAAATTGTGTTGTTCACAACTGGGCGACATTTTGCTTTCTTTTTTACAACGATGCTATCAACTTATATTAACCCCGACATATTCGTCTTCTTCGAAGTGTTCCTGTCATGAAATACAGTCAAACATGCTTACGAGACCACCTGGTTTAAGAGATAATATGTTTCAGTTCCCAGGCGAATGTTTTAAATGACAATGCTCATTTATTAAGAGACAACCTGTGTGAATAATCCAGATTTACTCTTCTCTTGAATGGTCTTTAAATACTGCTTTTACTTGATGATAAAATAACTTTACCTTTGGTTAAAGTTTCTCTACTTCTGCCACTGAGTTCCGTCGGTGTGTTCTTGGGCAAGACACTTTCCCTTAGCCTCGTCCGTCGGATGGGGATGTAAACCGGGCGTCCCGTGTATCGGTCTATCCACCGAGCACGTTAAAGAACCATAGGAATCTATTCGATAATAAGAGTAGGGCAGGTTCCCGGATTCCTATGTATCCTCCCCCTCTCTCTGGGGCGGCTCTAAATAACCTATACTGTGTTGATGAGCCGCTAAACAACATTCAATTCAATTCTCTACTTCTAAGTCACTGATAATCCAACATTCGTCAACTTCATGCACAGTTATACCATGAGTACTTCACATTCCTACCACAGGTGGGTCTCTTTGACCGACAATGATCTACGTTGTACATTTCATTGATTCGGAATAAGGTTTCTAAGCAATTAATATATTAATTAATATTTGACCCCTACATTACGTCAAGGGGCACTAATTCGTATACTCCAGTTCAGTTTATTGCGGTTGATGTATTTTCCACACAAACCACTCGGTGCACCACTTTTAAGGAAGACGAACAGCAAAACCAAGTTCCAATTTTGTACTGGATTTCTAAATTACATAAATATAGTTTGATTAACATTGTTATGATACGGTAAATAATTCCCGAGTGAGAAAGATTCTTGCGATATAGAAACAAGTGCGTTTGCGCACGAGTTTTTATATGCAAACGCACTTGTTTCTATATCGCAAGAATCTTTCTCACGAGGGAATTATTTTCTGTATCATGACAACAATGTTAATCAAACTATATATTATATATTCTGTGATTTCTTTCCAATCGTCAATATTTTTACACCAGTTTGCAATAGAACGCCAAGACGACGTTACGTCATACAAACAAAACAAGTGAAACCGGAACTCTACGTTAATTCTCCTAGTGGCGGAATCTGACGACGACGTCCGTAAAACAATCGGAACGTCATTTGGTGTTCCCGCCACTGACGGAAAAGGCCGAGCAATGTTCCGTACTGCGAAATAACTCCCACTGGGAGATATTTCGCAGTAGAGCAAACGAGTAGATATAGCTTTTCTATTCGCAGTATTTCCTATACAAATCATGGAGAAATATGTAATATACAGCCCTATTAATACCGCTTTATTTGAAATTCTAGTGCCTGTACCACTATAAACATCTTCAAATGTTTTAATTCTTGTCTTACTGCCGTTAAAGATCACGTTAAACAATAGTGTGCTAAAGCTTATGACAACTATGGGATTAATTTATTTTGGTCAATTAAAACTTCAGGTGAAGTTTTTGATCAAAATTGAAATAAACATCAAGTTTCATTTATAAATATTTAAGACTTTTCAACACTTTATACAACCTTACCATCTCACCTTATCAAAGACAAACGTATTGCTCTCATTCATATAATAGAGAGAAAAACACCTTACTATCCTTTATCTCAACGAAGCATACATTTCTGATACCTTTCGCTTCTTTTCTTGATTGACATCTCATATTGAAAATTATGAACGTTAGTAAACTCGATGACAAGAGAGATTATTTTAACTTTGACATTGTTAAGTATCCCCACTTAGATGCGGAACATTATCTCTACTTAGAAGCGGATAATCCACGCGTTACTTCTTATGGGGTCTTTGTTTCTCAACTTACGAGGGTGCTTCAAAAAGTTCTGTCATTAGGCATATATCCTTTGAACTGGATATGACACTGAGATAAAGTAGTGCATTTATAGTACTACTGGGTTCGCTCTCTTAAATTCCACAACAAAAATGAAAAAAATCCGGTTATTTATACCCCTGAATTACCTCCCCCTACCACACCTTTTGGATACTGGCATCTCTGAAAATGTCCTTGTTACAAAACGTTGTAAAAAATATTTGAATAATTCTATGCTTTTAAATTTTCTTGTACGCCATCTGTTGTTATTCGCCTATAATCCATGAAAATGATTGTCGATAATTCAGAAAAGTCTTGATGTAAACCAGATATTAGTGAATGCATATCCCCTAATTTTAGCGAAAATAACACTGATTTTCTTTATTTAGTTTACGGAAATGTTATAATATCTTTTAAATGTCGTAATTATTCTCATAGTATTAATATGTTTTCATATTTTTTTACAAATCCTAGTCCTTCAGTGTTTAAATTTCATATTCAACACATTATTGTAGAATTTTGCTCAATGTTTAGTGAAAATATTGATCACCCAAAACGCTATTTCAGAAGACTGCCCTTCCATTTAATGTCCATTTATCATTTAATTAATTTTACATGTTAGCTTAAAATGTTAATTTCTAAGACAATGCCTTTTGATCTACCATACTTAAATTCTAAATCTTGTAATGCACAGATATAACTGGTAATGTATGAGAAATTGCAAAGGTCTTCGACAAGTACTTAAAGAGAAACAGGCATTTAAAAAAGTAACAGTTAACACACCTGAAAAAAACTCAGGACGAAAATGTCTCAGTATGTATAAGTGATGTATATTAAATGTTCTATAACTTTTGTCACACAAAAGATACAGCATTCATTTTACCATCGATGGAATGGTATTGAAACTCTCTTTCATTTGGTGCCAAACATCAACACTCACAACGAGCACATAATTGTTAAAACGCGTTAGTGACAGAACTTATTGAATGACCCTCGTATTTGTTTTTCTAGAGGTTGTAGTCGTGTTGAGGACTTAAATCTGTTTAATATAACTTAAAAGCTGCTTCAGCAGGGCTACCGTTGCCATAAACTTCGAAATACCTTTGCATAATCGAAACTCTGATCAATTTTTTAAACATAAAAGTAATTTAAGAACTCTTCTTCGGCAAGGACTATCGCAACTCCGACTTCTATGGTGATGTGATTTACAAACTCCGTAAGATCCCTGGCCATAAACACGTTCATACAACCTGTATGAAACTTGTTAAGAAGTTTATCAAAAGAGGTTATGACCCTATCATTTTGCAACTCACTGTATGTTTATTGGTTGGCACATTTACCGTTCGCCACTATGCTTTACCCTTTGCTTTCTGGCTGTCAATAAATTAATTTATATTCATATATATATGTACATATACATGATTATTTATATGTTATGCTGACTATTAATGCTGCCTTGTTTGTTGAAGAATTTAACCTGTTGGGGATACAAACGTTCACACAGCAGAATTATATATAGGGAGAACGATTTGCGAACAACCAAGGACAGACAACGAACTACGGTAGTGCTTCTAGCTAGGATGTTCGCAAATATTTCTCCCTATATATAATTCTGATTTGTGAACGTGAATCTCTTAGATCAAAAAGTTGCCGTAGTGAGTTCAAATTATCTCCCTTTAATATATACCATTTACTGAATTTACAGAAAATCATTTAAAGCAACAAAACAAAAAAGAGAAAAACTCTTTAAACTACATTTTGATTGCCGTTTCACTAGCCCATCTAATTATAAAGTTGTATAAATTACTGTTTAATAAACAATGTTTATATAGTTAATATATACATACATACACACACATACACACACATACACACACATATATATACATATATATACATATATATACACATCTGTACATATATATACATATATACACATATATACACAACTGTCAGTGTATTGGTTAATTGTAAGAATTCATAGGGGTGGATGGATAAAAAGGTAGGCTAGATTAATTTAAAATGGTTTTAAAATTGCTCCATGTATTTTCAAAACTATCTAGTTGATTGCTTCTGATTGCGATTTGTTTGCGTTTCGTATAAATACCGAAGTCTGTATATCATTGGAGTAACAGAGAGCATTGTTTTCAGTCGTTTTGAAGAAAATATGTAATATTTAATTTCTAAGATAATTTGTAGCTCTACAGTTGATTGTTCTTTACCTATGTTAAAAATAAATGCATGCTATGATAGCTTCAGATTTGTATTTGATGATAAGCAGAGTGTATTTATCTCTGTTAAAAAGGTCAGAGTTGAAGGGCAGGTCCACATCATATGAACAGTAGTCTCGTCCTGGTGGCAGTAGTGACAATAAGGGTTTTCTGCTTTTTTATTTTGTGCAGATAATGCTGTGTTGAAAGAAGACGATGATTAATCCTTGTTTGAAACCATTGTAGTATTGTGCTAGTAGTTATTTTGAAAGGGGATGAATACATGTTTTTCCATGCTTCTGTATTAATATCATCAATCTGTTCCCATTTAGCTTTTGATGTTGGACTTCCATTATTTCTGTTAAGAATAAAGTACATATCAGTGAAAAACGTTCTTGTTTTTGATGAGTGGTTTAATATTCGCAGGTAGAATTGGGTTTTCTTTTTTTTTAATTGTAAAATTTTGTAACCTTTTCTTAAATGTTTTAATGGCAGCTACTACTTCATACATTAGAATATTTATTTTAATACCAGTATTTTCTTCAAGCTCAGTTAAAGAGCTTCCTTGATAAGGTCATTTATAACCCTGATACCATTCCTATACCATATTTTATTAAAGAAAGGCTTTTATCACATGGAACTGCTTGTATTCCGTATAATATACCCATAACGTATTTCCTTATATTAACCATGTGTAATACAAGGTGACCGAATCACTCGTCCTTCATATCACTCCGCGTATTTACAAACAAGCATGGCGGACACTTGGCCGATAAACGCGATTTTTTATATTGACCTGTGAAGAATAAGTATGAAAAATTCAATTTCCATGAATATTCAAAATTCAAAATTTCAAAATTTCAAAATTTCAAAATTCCAAATTTCCAAATTCAAAATTCCAAAATTCCAAAATTCCAAATTTCTAAATTCAAAATTTCAAAATTCAAAATTCAAAAAGTCAAAATTCATGTGATAAAAAGGATCTGTCACTCGTTGTCATTTCATGCAAAATTAGGCTCGCTTATTAACAAATTCCTGAACTCGTTTAAAGGGAGTACATCAGGCTTTTCACGGGGGTCTAGGTGTCCGACTTAAAATTGACAAATATTAATATTTTCTATTCTACTTGGCCAAAACATAATGAATGAGCCTAAAAAGTATCCCTTATTTGCAAAGAAATTCATTCTGCACAGTAATACATGCTATCCTAGGTGACGCACCAGGGTTAATTTCAGCATTTTACGTCCGATTCCGTTCTAGCTATATGGTGTTTTCAAAGTTTAGACATTAACAAAATGGTTCTAGCATCATAATTGATTGATATAAGTGTTTTATCATGAACTGGAACAATTTTATAATTTAAGATATTTCTAGAAAAATCCTGATGTACCCCCTAAAAGACCCTCTATATAGCCAATCAGAATATTATTATTATAGAATAGTGGGATTGACCCAAATTATTCTGGTGAGTCTGGTGAGTTAGGCATACTATACTCAATAAGTTTAGCATATGAATTCAGCACATCAATCTAGAAACTGTTTTTCATTTTTTATTGTTATTGTTTCACAGTAATCTTTAACGAAATATGTTAATTTCTTAATGTCAATTAGGTTTTCAACAAGCTGCTTCCAAGTCCCCTCATTAGTTATGAGTCTTCTTAACCAGGTTGATTTAAGACTAAGTATGAGACCGCCCTCAGAATATTGTTTAACTGTAACTGTTTTTTTTTTTAAATTTTGCATGCTCTTCCCATAAAAAAAAA
The DNA here is from genome assembly GCA_037043455.1 of Cyrtodaria siliqua. NCBI lineage: Eukaryota > Metazoa > Mollusca > Bivalvia > Adapedonta > Hiatellidae > Cyrtodaria > Cyrtodaria siliqua. The sequence continues at coordinate 112,040 of JAWPHD010005406.1, read as the reverse complement.
TCATAAAAATATGTTAATTAATTTTTGCGATTATGTTTTCATTTGGGTTTGGAAGAGATATAAATATATGATTTAAAATAGGAAGTAACAGTCTTTTAATAACCGCGATATTACCAAGTGGCGTTAAATATCTTCGCTCCCACGTCTTTAGTGTATTTTGGATTTTTAAAATCTGATCACTATAGTTTAATTCTATCATTTTACCTAAGTTGACATTAAATTGTATTCCTAGTAGGTAAAAATTATCTTTTCCCCAGGTAAGTTACCATTTTGTTTTGATTGTATCTGAACTATATTTTTTCTTCCCTATCCATACCACTTGTGTTTTGTCGAAATTTAAGTTTAAACCAGAATATTTAGAATATTTATGTAGTTCTGATAGTGTTTCATTCAGGGATGTGTCAGATACATCCAAAAGGACAGATGTATAGTCTGCATATTGCGAAAGTTTAATTTTTACATTTTCTATAGTAATTCCTTTAATCTTTCTATTATTCCTTGTGCTAATCGCCAGTATTTCAGCGCACAAAATAAAAATATAGGGTGATAAGGGGTCCACTTGTCGGCAGCCCCTTCCGATGTTAAAAAATGATGACAGGTTTCCCCCTTGATTAACAGCCAATTTGGCATTTTTATATAAAACCTTTATCCATGATATAAAACGTTCTCCAAAGTTAAACAATTTAAGCACTTTAAATATAAAGATAGAGAGTCGAAAGCTTTTTCAAAGTCTATCAAGAGAATTAAACCCGACTGATTTTTTCTTCTGCGTATAGCATAACATCATATATAAGTTTGGTATTTTCTCCTAAGTATCTTCCTGAGATAAAACCTGATTGATCTTTATTTATCAGCTTAATAATTGTTGATTTAATTCTATTTGCAATAGATCCGGAGGCAATTTTATAGTTATAATTAAGAAGGGAGATTGGCCTATAGTTTTTTACATGCAGTCTTGATTTATTTTCTTTTGGTATAATAACAGTTATTATTCTTTCTATTTCAGTTATTGATAGTTCTCCCTTATTGAATCCATAATTTAAAGATAGTACTACAAAATGTCCTAATTGTCGCCAGAATACTTTAAAGAAATCGGCAGCGAAAACAGCTGAACCTGGACTACGGTTATGTTGTTTTTTTAAGTGTTGCCAAGGATTCTTCAATAGATATCAGGCCTTCAAGATTAATTGATTCACAGTCTGTAAGTTTAGGTATATCAAATTCTTTCAAATCCTCTTCTAAATTAAAGTTTCCTAGTTCATTGTCTTTGCTAGTATAAAGTTGTTCGTAATAATGTTTAGTCTCATTTAAAATTTCATGTTGATCTGTTCTGATTTCTTCATTTCCTTTTTCTATTTTGGGAATTATCTTTGAATTGTAATTATGGGATTCTAAATTGCAAACAAATGAGGTTGGTTTTTCATCTTTCTCAATAATATTTGCTCTTGATCTGATTAGGTAGACATTCAATTTTTGTTTTCTTAATATTCTTAATTCATCTTTATATGTTTCTAATGTTTCTAAATTATTTGAAGACAGGTTATTTTCTGTCTTAGCAATCAATTATTTTTCTCTTTTATCTGTCAATTTTTTCTTGTAACTAGAATACGATATTGATTTACCACGTAATTCCCTGAGGAGTGTTTCGAGAAACAGTTGATCATTAATTAAAAATTGTAATTTAATATTGGGGATATTATGAATGTTCTCCATATTGTAAATTGAGACTGCATACTGTAGTTTAATGTCCTGAATTTGTTTATTGATTGCGTTTAAATATTCAATATCACTAAGAAGAGAATTATTATGTTTCCAAAGGGGTTTACCAGGTTTACTATCATTGAATGGTCTGAACGGTAACTGGATTCAATGGTACAACTTTCTATTGAAGAAAACATATTTTCTAAAACTAGGAAAAAGTCGAGTCTTGCTTGTTTTAAAGGATTTTTTGTCTCCAAGTATACCGTTTTAAGTGTGGGTGTAATTCTCTGAAAGGATCAATGAGGTTATATTCACATTTAAATTCTAGAACCCGTTCTCGTGCCTTTTTGTTATTTACGTTTTTGTAATTAGAGTAATCTAGGATTGGATCTTGAACGAAATTAAAGTCTCCACACATGATTAGGGTACTGTTTTTAAATTGTTCATATTTCGACAAAATAGTATCATAAAAACTGGGGGAATGATTATTTGGTCCATACCGATTGATAAGTGTAAAACGATTATTTTCAACTGTCATATCAGCTATGAGAAAATTACCTTCCTTATCTGTTATGTGAGAATGTACTTTATAATCTAAGTGTTTGTTAAAAAGTATCGCCACGCCTCTTGCGTTTGCAGTTCCTGAACTAAAAAGGCAATCATTCCCCCACTGTGTACGAATACAATTTTCAGTTACTGTGGTAGAGTGAATATCCTGAAGGCAATATATGTGACCATTTTAACTTTTTAGATTAACTTAGTTAAAAACATCAATACGTTTTTCTACTGCACCAAGACCCTGACAATTAACTGTCAATATGTTTATACTAGTCATAAGTGTTGATAAAAAAAGATGGGAACCGTAATGAGACAGCAATCAGCAGTTGTAAAAAGGAGAAGTGCAGATTTAACAAAACATTATGCATTTTGTGAAAAATAGTTCATTAAAAAATGTATTTTTAACATAAACTAAATAATTACACTCTATTGTGGTGTTTTTGGTAATAATGATATTTATACCTTATTATTATATATTTAGTAGCTAACTCCAAAGTATTTAATGCACTATAGTATATCTAAGGAAGCAACACATATAAGTAAGCATATTATATAAAGGGAGTATTGCCTCTAAGTATCTCATAAAACGTTGCATAAAATATATTAGTAAATATAACTCAAGCAAAATTGCATAATTATTAAGGTAAAATTTATCAAAAAAAATATCGAAAAACAAAAAACAAAAAACAAATCAGCTTATCTCAAGCCGCAAATTTATACAAAGTGATTCTATCAAAACATATAGTGCATTTTCATATCTTAGCAGTTAGCTATAGAAAAGCATATGAATGGCAAAGAAAGCATAAGTATGATAAGTAGATACATTTTAAAGATCAGTGTACTATTATGCATGTATCTCAAAAATTAGCACTATCATAACAACTCGGGCAACAACTTCACCTAAAGCAAATTATATCTCAAAAAGTAGTGCATAATTATCCCAAAAGATATCTGCAAAAAGTAAAATATGCATATTAATTTTCATATGATGAGTTCAGTTTAAAAAGAGCTGTACAAAATAAACAGTGGAAAGCACAAATCATATAACATATTGTGTCTCAGGTAGTAAAGCATATAAAGTATTATATTTCAGGTAGCAAAGCATATAAAGTATTATATGTCAGGTATCAAAGCATATAAAGTATTATATTTCAGGTAGCAAAGCATATAAAGTATTAGATTTCAGGTAGCAAAGCATATAAAGTATTATATTTTAAGTATCAAACATGTCAAAGCATATAAAGTATTATATTTCAGGTAGCAAAGCATATAAAGTATCATATTTCAGGTATCAAAGCATGTAATGTATATTTCAGGTAGCAAAGCATATAAAATGTTATATTTCAGGTAGTAAAGCATATAAAGTATTATATTTCAGGTATCAAAGCATATAAAGTATTATATTTAAGGTATCAAAGCATGTAAAGTCTGTGGGAACGCCAGGAGCTAATTATTCAGTTTTTTTGATCATTTTGATACTCCGCATCAGGGATTATTTTTCGTAGTGTTGCCGGACTATTTCATTAAAAAGAATCACAAAACGCCGCCATTTTCTTTTTGTAAAAACGTCGATTCAGACCGCAGTTATCAATTTTACGCGTACCTAGTTTACAGGAATGAACGTTTTTGTAAAATGTTTGGATTACGTCATCAATACATAGAATGTGTTTACACGTTGGTAAACGTTGAATCCACTGAGTTTTGATAGTAAAAACTGACGCAGGGCGTTCACGCTGGGATAAACAATTGGAAATATACACAGGTTTACGTAATGAAGGAAACAATTGACTGTCTTAGATCTCTGCAAACAAATAACACGTGAGTTCAAATGTGTACATGTACAACTATTTTTTTCGTTTTTTTCTGCTGTGTTTTCAATTTAAAATTTGCTAAGCACATCGATGGTGTTAATGTTGACCACTGTGTAAATAGTGAACAGAACTGGACCAGCCGTGACAGTTGTTGAGTTCATTGAATTATTCCTATGATTCCTCTCTCAGAATTATTCTTGTTTGTATAACAGGACATGTAGCCATAGACATGAGGCCCTCCCAGGGGTAGTCAATGTTCCCTTGTTTCCTGAAAACATGATGATCCCGAAAAATATTTTGCTTTTTTCCCCAAACTTATGTTTCCAATGCTCCTCAAAAATATTACCAATAACATACAATGTTCCCTTGTTACCCAAAAATAAATGGTCATGTTCCCTTGTTCCCCAAAACCCCTGTGTATAATGGCCAGTGTCAAACCCCATATATGCTGCATGGCCATGTGACACAGCAATTCCTAAACCCCATACCCGCCACCGCTTCTCTACATTATTTACCAACAGGCAGCTGACGCATACCCTCCCCATGGTCTTTTTACCCTTTTTTGCAGCGGCCTGTATAAGGCCCATTCCCCACCCACATTTCTTTTAAAATCATGCCGATTTCCCCACTTTTAAACTTAACACCCATCCCCACAATTAAGAGCAAAATGCCCCTTCCCCAAAATGTGTAAAAAGGCCCTGCTGCCCCCACCACTATTCCGTACCCCCTCCCACTCTCTTCTACCACCTCCCTACAGCATATTTACTCTACAAAGAAACATAAAAAGATCGGACAGGGAATGTAGCATTCAAGGAGGTCAGTCAACCACAAAACACAAAACACAGAAACAAACACGCAAACAGACAAACAAGAAGGCAAAAGTAATAACAAATACAAACGACATCACAAACGCAAAGGGTTGACAATAGAGCTACCGCCTTGGAACGGTCAGTGGCAAAGTAGGCCACTGGGGGTTGAAACCGGTTCCTGGGTGCACCAAACCTCACACTTACCCTACTGTCATCCCATTAAAACAGGACAGTGTAAATAAAGAAATCCCCGCCATGATCTAATCCTACTTAAAATGTGTTTAATGAAATGCCAAATACTGTAACACTAGGTTTTCAATTAAAAACAAAATATATACAAGCTCCCAGTTCTATTTTATGTGACTGACTGCGCTAAAGTGATATTGTACCATGAACAGGGCTTTTTTACCTTATGTAACAGAGGCCTCTAAAGCTTTTTCCCCAATTATGGCAGAATGTTTTCCCAATCAGAAAGCAGCAGTGTCTCAGAATTTGAGAAAAACATTAATTCTCCAATGTGTTTTTGTCTGCGGAGTCAGTTTTGAATGAGAAATCAGTAATTATGACCAGTTATAATAACTATTGGCTGAAAATATAAATAAAGCATAGTATTGTCATATTTACTTAATTGGTAAAATCTTACATCTTTTCCAAAATGAGAAATAAGCTCGTCTTTTTTCCCCCCAAAATGGACAGACCTGGGCCTCTTCCCAGTTTTGTGGATAAAAGCCCTGATGAACACATTTTCTAGTAGTACTTCGAAATAAGAATTGAATACATAGATCTATCTTATTGTTATTTAATTTCAGCGAAATGTTCAGATCTAAATGAAAATTGGCAATTGCGTTTATACACTGTATCATTATTTTTTTTTCATATTCATCAAAAACGAAAAACACTCATCATTCCATTTGAGACGTTGAAGTACATAGTTTTATTGAATATTTGTTACGTGTACATATAACCGAGCATACATGTTGATGCTGAATTATGTTCAAAACCTGTAAAAAAAAAAGAGCATAGGATTGTAAACTGTTTTATATTAACATGGACCTTAAAGGGACACACAACAATCTTGATTTATTTAAAAACTAAGATCTCGCGGCGTCCCGTTAGTTTTTCTACATGACTGGCATTTTTGCAGTCATTAATATTTATTACTAGAATAGTGCAAAGCTAATAGTTAATATTCTATTACTAAACTGTCAATATATTATACATTTCTCTCACTGCCATTACCAGTATATCTTGCATTTGACGTGCCTATTAAACAAATGATCACTATTTCAGTTGAATGACTTATGAGTTGATTAAACCGGAGTATATCCAACATTTAAACTACACTTGGAATAGAAGGCGGGAAATAAGCTGAGCATTTGCCTGTGTTACGTCATCAACCAATATGCATCCCGAGGCTTTGAAGTTTGCTCTCAGTCTCATGACTTTGGTCTTCTCATTGTTATTCTGTAATTTTACCAAAACTGGTTTTGGCTAGCCTGGTTTACCCGGTATCCTATGAATGGCGATGATCTTGGAGGGCCTAATGGTTGCTCCCTTTTCCGCAATCATGTTACATATTGTAGTTGTAAGGGTCTCTTCTGTCCTGGTGTCATTTCTGGGATGTTCATACATTTGAATATTTTTCATTATTATTCGCCCTTTCTTCCGCATGTTTAAATATTTTTTCACTCAGTTCACTGCTTTTTTTATTTCATTTACTAATTTCTTTTGTGAAATGAGCTCTTTCTTTAGTTGCCCGTTTACCTTACTTAATTTGTCCATTTTTTCTGAGAGGCCTTTTGTCTTTGCTTCTACCTTTGTTGTGACGGTACATTTATTAAACTCTTCCAGAATTTCTTTCACTGCCTTTTTGTTTTACAAATGTCTCTATGTCATCTTTTTTCAATAAAGTATCTAGGGATTCTGTTATTACTTTCATCTCTTCGGAGAGTCATCTAACGTGTGATTAATTATTGAGATATCCTCAACACTCCTCAACACTGGTGCTAATTTGGGACACCTCGGTATGTGGACGCTTATCCAATGGTGGTTTGTCTATGATCTTTCTTGTCGTGCCCTTAATGGTTTATTCCCTTGTTGCTCTGGCTTCTGACAAGTCATCGAGTACCTTCATTGTGGCTTTCTAGGCTATTTTCTTTTGTATTATATTTACACGAGCATATTTGTGTTTTACTTATATTGCCTATTGATGCTGCCTTATGGGTTAGAGATTAGATCATGGCGGGGATTTCTTTATTTACACTGGCCTGTTTTAATGGGATGACAGTAGGGTAAGTTTGAGGTTTGGAGCACCCTAGAACAGGTTAAAACTCCCAGTGGCCTACTTTGCCACTGTCCGTTCCGAGGCGGTAGCCCTATTGTCAACCTTTCGTGTTTGTGATGTCGTTTGCTTTTATTATTACATTTGCCTTTTTGTTTGTCTGTTTGCATGTTTGTTTCTGTGTTTTGTGGTTTACTGTCCTCCTTGAATGCTACTTTCCCTGTCCGATCTTTTTATATTTCTTTACCTAAAGTTTTGTCACTGCTTAAGGCAATTTTCACCTGACCACCATTTTTCTGTTCACCTGACTTGTAGTTGCACAAATGGCAATTATCACTAGAAAGAACAGTTATGTTGTTGTGTAGAAATACTCCAGTGTTCACTCAGTATTGGAAAATAATCCTTTGTCTATTTGCAAAAATTCAAAACTATCCAAATATCTCTTTCAATCATTCAAATATTAAATCATCCTTTTCACAGCGTATAGCCCTTTATATTACCAATAAATTCATGTAATTTTCATTTTAAATACATTACTAATAAATTTAGTTTTTTTCAAAGATGTGAGAGAAGTCAATCAGCCAGTCATCACTTCTCAGTACCCCCAGGCATCAATATAGTGGGGCAGATTGGTGACATATATTGGTAAAATTGTGCATTTTGTGATAAAAGCACCAAACTTGACACAAAGCTAGATAATACTCTGCTAAACATTTCTGGCTATGGACCCACGTCAGATTTTGAAAAATGGCCGCCATTTTCAAAATGGCCGCCAAATATTCCATAAAGAATTAATGAAGCCCATAATTAATTGATTTCATCAAAACTTGTTATTGTAAATACACTAAATTCAGAACATTAATAGACAATAAAATATGCCATACAATTTGGGTCATTTTTTTCTTCAAAATGGCCGCCATTTTCAAAATGGCCGCCCAAAACCGCTTTTTTTTAATTTTTTTTTTTTATAAAACAATCAAAATGTTGATGTGTTTTACAAAGGGTGTTGTCTTGATATATTTATGTGTATGTCTATACTTCAATAAATAGTTGTTAGATACACCCCTATACTTCAGGGGTTAGGGGTTTTACACATGTATACATACTATGCAACTTTGAGACTAGTTTTGTCTCAGTTGTCTTTAGCCTTAAGCATTTCTGAAGTGTGTTTAAGTTTCAGTCTCATCTCTATTAGCGGCTTTTAGTTTATAATAACTCGTAAGTATACATCCAGTGACTTGGTAAAACACTATTAAAGGTATACGCAACAATCTTGAATCATTTATCAAGCATCCAAATTGATTAATCCAATATCAGGTTAGTTTTAAAACTTCTTGTATATGCATATACTTAAATACAATGCAGAATTTTTAATTGTTTGTGGTTATTGTATTACGTTTTAATATTGTATTGGTGCAATATATTCCCAAATGAGTAATATGTAAAACTAATTTGCTTTGAACTATTTACATAATTATAAAAACTGATTTTAAAACATGCATATAAAGTAACAAAACTAATGGGACGCCGGCAGGTTATAAAAAAATCAAGCTTGCCGAGTCTTCTAAACTCTTGGAGAAAACATATCGGAAAGGATGCTTAAACAATATTTTTCATCTCCAATTTATCGGAATTAAGATTTAATTACGACCTTAAATTACATTTGTTGATTTAAACAATATTAACAAGACACTATCAGAAAACAAAATCAAAAAGAAGTTTGTTATATACACAAATTCAAATGTAATAAGTGGTCATATCATTTGAACATTTTCAAAATGACAGCTAACATAAATGTAATCTTATCTTACTATCTATGATCTGAATGGTATAAATTTTCTTAATCACAGTCACAGTACCCAACATCCCATTTTTAAAAGACTGTAAACATCATTTCTGCTTTAACACTTCGTTTTAAATTGCAACACATTTGTCTCTTTGACATCTACATTTAATAAATCCCTTGCAAACGCTGATGCCTGTGGTAGTGTTATCTAGAATGGCTTCAACATACCCTCTTCCAACCGCAGTCACCGGATGTAGGCATTTCAAAGGTAGACCTAAAGGCCATGTCTCCAACAATGTCCAATTACAACCTGTAAACAGCTCGGTAGGTGTCCTTGAAAAAAGCTACATCAATTGGTGACATGGACTTGTTGTTTCTTTGAACCATTGAATGTCAACCATTCTTTGCGACATCAACAGCACTTCCTCTTGTCGAACATGCACTTCCTGTTGTCATACATCCAACAAGAACAAATTTTGGAATTGGAAAGCTTGTTCAACCTCAACATAGTATTGCCAGATTCTCCATGCACAGGTTTTACCTTTTTCAGCAAATGAAGATATTTCATTGCATCTAGTAAATGTGAAAAGCAACTATTCGTCTTATTTTATATGAACTAATGAATAGGCAATACAGTGTGCAACGAATCACCTAAAGTGATTCCTAGCTCCTAAAACTAACACATAGCTCATCTAACTGTATTTACATTACCACTGCTACAACAAGTAATACAACGTCTGTGTCTACTGTATATAGCATAAGTTTAATGAAGTATTGTTTGCCACCTTCCACATGCATCACACGCATTGTATCGTATCATCTTAGTGAAATGATCGAGATCAGTCCTAGATTCTCGTTGTCTGATACAAGGCACATCTTCATCTCTGTTTTAATGAACGTGTTTTTAGTTTCTCTTCTAGCCGCAACCGATTGCTATGCCAGTTAGCCAGAGCTCTGATTTTGTTTTGCATGATAGCCGTCACATACTAAACATTCTGCAAGTGACATTCAAAAATGTTTAAAGGATCTTGTTGATCATACTTACTAATGTTTTCCAAGCATTAAAATGCATTTTAAGGCAGCTCGCATAGTCTGATTAAAATCCAAAAAAGTTTTCCAAAGTTAGAAAAGGCTGGTGAGACACCCTAATCTGCCGTTAATCGGAACCTAATATGATACATATATATGCGAGAAAAGAAAGCAAGTTATAGCATCTGTTGTAGGTGACCACTGAGGAAAGAAAACATGTTCTGGTTTATCTGTTTAAAGACAGACTTGGTTATGTCATCTATAAGCTCTGTTACAAATGTGTCATGCTTTGCATTACATAATTTACCTATTTGTTGCAACTTCTGTCACATGAGAGTCGTCTATGTAACGTAAGTCAAGTACCAGTAAAACCTCAATATTGTCCTTAAATATATTTTCTAATTCCTCTACTGTGTCACTCAAACTGTCTTACGAATATCTTTAACTTGTTCATGATGGAAAAGATCAGTGTATTTTCATAGGCAGCACCTGATGAATTATTGCGATAACTGAAATTAACAGATAACTCTAACCATATCTGGGTCAGAGATCATCCAGTGTGGAAGCTGCGATGTGTATACAGCACCTACTGCACCTGCATTTTCTTTCACAATCTTGTATTTCTGCTTGTGAGCTAGTTTATTGGGTATTGATGAGACAACACTAATGAAGTTTATCTCACACACAGAGATGACTAATTTTAAGATTTAAAGTGTAACTGAACAGTACTGCAATTGCGAACTTTTGGTTTCTCTCTATGATCGTCATGTGCAATATGCAATGGTTTAAGGCGTAAGCCCGGTTTACCATAAGTATGGTAATCACATAATGAATATGCAATGTCATAATTGCCTCATGGGCACTGGTCCATCTATAGTCTTCAAACAAGTCTCAGATTGTTTTAAGTGCCTCCATTTTAAATACGAAGGTTTCAACGCAAAATGCCATTATGATCTTCACATTGGGTTTCAGGCCAATTTCATTTCATATAGTTTTGACGCAGTTAATCCGTTAGAATAAGATGTCTTCACGTTTAGGTTTTGTTTATGTTTTGTCTTGTAAATAAGGTTTACCAAGTCAATGTATTTTAGGGTTTTATAAATATATTTTATAATGAAGTTTCTGATAAGAAAATTAGTTTAGTACCCTTCAGAAATTCCAAAGGCTGGAGAAAACCTAGAGTCAACCGGAAGTGAAATGTGATTTAAACTTGTAAATCCCTCAACACATTAACCATAAGGTGCTTCTAAATAACTCTTTATTACAATATTAACAAACAAATAATATGCCAAGACAACTGAGTGTACAAATTCAACATATTAATTACTTTCTTACAAACAACTATTAAACGAATTATAAATTTTATTATTTTCAACACATTTTGGCGGCCATTTGGAAAACGGTAGCCATTTTGAACTTAAAATATACCCAGATTGTATTGCATGACCCTTTGTCTATTATTTTGCGGAATTTGTTGCGATTGCCATAATATATGTTGTTAAAACCTGATACATATAGGATCAACTGATTATTTATTACATATTTGGCGGCCATTTTGAAAATGGCGGCCATTTTGAAAAATCTGGCGTGGGTCCATAGCCATTTTTTTTCAGTATGGTATTGTCTAGCTATGTGCAAAGTTTGGTGCTTTTATCAAACAATGCACATTTTTTTCACCAATCTGCCCCACTAATAGGACATATTCCATCTATAATAATATAATCATAAAATCATGTTTAATTATATAATTATAATATAATATGTTTAATTATATAATTATAATATAATAAGTAAACTAGGTCCCAAATCTATTGCGTACGTTTGATTAATACTTTGATTACATAAGAACTGTTTTTAATCGCGTGATTTATATGTAAAGTGCTGGAAACATGCACTAAATTGGGAGAATTCATTTAAATATCAAGCGCATCGTAAAGTTAATGACGTTGCGTTGTAAACCTTCTCGCCTCTCACCGCTGCGGGTTCGAATCTCACTCGGAGCTCAACTTGTGAGAAAGTGTCGATTTTTACAGATGGCGTGAGGTATATAGTACTGGTTCGACCAAGGAATAAGTGGGTGGTCTGACTTCACCACAAACAATATCGACCGTCAAACCTAGAATAAAATGTACTGAAAAAGGGCGTTAAACACCAAACAAAATAAATAAAATCAATTATACGAAGATAGAGAAAACATTCCATCCCTCAGTGTGACATATTCCATCTATAATAATATAATCGTAAACATCATGTTTTAAACGCAGTAAAGCTAGTAAAGCTTTTCGTTTGATATGCAATCATTCTGGTCTTTATTACGGATAATGACTATGTATGCTGTTTCATTAAGCATTATACTTAAATGTAATGGGCTGTCATGGAATATCGTTTCGATAATTACAGATGACGACCAAGAAGTACCAAATAACTATTGGGTGTATGGTACATATGAACACCCAATATATCAAATTGCCTAAGTATTTCCTATGATACACGAGCTAAGGAGAACTGGTACGATGTTCTTCTTCTCTGTTTCAATTAAGTAAATTTAACATAAATATAAGGTATCAGAAAAGAATCATAAACGGGTTTAGTTCGTCATATTTTACGTTGATGTTATGAAGACTGCGTATTAAACATTACAATAATATCTGCATATTTGGGTTATAAGGCGTAAGTAGATAGGTCAGGGGTATAAGGCATCTGCAGATAGCTCAGGGTATAAGGCTTATGTAGATATCTCTGTGGTATAATTCTTCTATATATAGTTCAGGGGTATACGGCGCCTGTAGATAGATCAGTGGTATAAGGCGTTTGTAGATAGCTCTGTGGTATAAGGTGTCTGTAGATAGCTAAGTGGTATATGGCGTCTGTAGATGGCTAAGTGGGCTCTGGTATAAGTCGCCTGTAGAGAGCTCTGTGGTATCAGGCGTCTGTAAATAGATCAGTAGTATAAGACGTTGGTAAATAGATCAGTGGTATAAGGCGTCTGTGGATAGCTCAGTGGTATAAGTCCTCTGTAGACCACGCATGGGTATAATAAGTCTGTAGATAGCTCAGGGTTATAAGGCGTCTGTGTAGAGGTCAGTGGTGTAAGGTGTCTGTAGATAACTCAGAGGTATAAGGCAGCTGTAACTAGGTCAGTTGTGTCAGGCGTCTGTAAATAGGTCAGTAGTATAAGGCGTCTGTAAATAGGTCAGTGGTATAAGGCGTCTGTAGATATGCCAGTGGTATAAGGCGTCTGTAAATAGGTCAGTAGTATAAGGCGTCTGTAAATAGGTCAGTGGTATAAGGCGTCTGTAAATAGGTCAGTAGTATAAGGCGTCTGTAAATAGGTCAGTAGTATAAGGCGTCTGTAAATAGGTCAGTGGTATAAGGCGTCTGTAGATATGCCAGTGGTATAAGGCGTCTGTAAATAGGCCAGTGGTATAAGGCGTCTGTAGATATGCCAGTGGTATAAGGCGTTTGTAGATATGCCAGTAGTATAAGGCGTTTGTAGATATGCCAGTAGTATAAGGCGTTTGTAGATATGCCAGTAGTATAAGGCGTCTGTAAATAGGTCAGTGGTATAAGGCGTTTGTAGTTAGGTCAGTGGTATAAGGTGTCTGTAGATATGTAAGTGGTATAAGTTATTCTGTAGATAGCTCAGGGTAAAAGGCGTCTGTAGATAGCTCAGTGATGTAAGGCATCTGTAAATAGCTCAGTGGTATAAGGCATTTGCAGGTAGCTCAGTGATATAAGGCATCTCTAGCTAGGTCAGTGGTATAAGGCGTCTGTAGATAGCTCAGGAGTATGCAGCGTCTGTAGATAGCTCAATGTATAAGGCGTCTGTAGATAGGTCACTGATATAAGGCGTCTGTAGATAGGTCAGTGGTATAATGCGTCTGTAGATAGCTCTTTGGTATAATGAGTCTGTAGATAGCTCAGTGATGTAAGGCATCTGTAAGTAGATAGCTCAGTGGAATAAGGCGTCTGTAGATAGCTCAGTGATGTAAGGCATCTGTAAATAGCTCAGTGGTATAAGGCATTTGCAGGTAGCTCAGTGATATAAGGCATCTCTAGCTAGGTCAGTGGTATAAGGCGTCTGTAGATAGCTCAGGAGTATGCAGCGTCTGTAGATAGCTCAATGTATAAGGCGTCTGTAGATAGGTCACTGATATAAGGCGTCTGTAGATAGGTCAGTGGTATAATGCGTCTGTAGATAGCTCTTTGGTATAATGAGTCTGTAGATAGCTCAGTGGAATAATGCGCCTGTAGATAGCACAGTGGTATAAGGCGTCTGTAGATAGGTCAGTGGTATAATGCGTCTTTAGATAGCTCTTTGGTATAATGAGTCTGTAGATAGCTCAGTGGAATAAGGCGTCTGTAGATAGCTCAGTGATGTAAGGCATCTGTAAATAGCTCAGTGGTATAAGGCATTTGCAGGTAGCTCAGTGATATAAGGCATCTCTAGCTAGGTCAGTGGTATAAGGCGTCTGTAGATAGCTCAGGAGTATGCAGCGTCTGTAGATAGCTCAATGTATAAGGCGTCTGTAGATAGGTCACTGATATAAGGCGTCTGTAGATAGGTCAGTGGTATAAGGCGTCTGTAGATAGGTCAGTGGTATAATGCGTCTGTAGATAGCTCTTTGGTATAATGAGTCTGTAGATAGCTCAGTGGAATAAGGCGTCTGTAGATAGCTCAGTGATGTAAGGCATCTGTAAATAGCTCAGTGGTATAAGGCATTTGCAGGTAGCTCAGTGATATAAGGCATCTCTAGCTAGGTCAGTGGTATAAGGCGTCTGTAGATAGCTCAGGAGTATGCAGCGTCTGTAGATAGCTCAATGTATAAGGCGTCTGTAGATAGGTCACTGATATAAGGCGTCTGTAGATAGGTCAGTGGTATAAGGCGTCTGTAGATAGTTCAGTGGTATAAGGCGTCTGTAGATAGCACAGTGGTATAAGGATTCTGTAGATAGCTCAGTGGTATAATGCGTCTGTAGATAGCTCTTTGGTATAAGGATTCTGTAGATAGCTCAGTGGAATAAGGCGTCTGTAGATAGTTCAGTGGTATAAGGCGTCTGTAGATAGTTCAGTGGTATAAGGCGTCTGTAGATAGCTCAGTGGTATAATGCGTCTGTAGATAGCTCTTTGGTATAAGGATTCTGTAGATAGCTCAGTGGAATAAGGCGTCTGTAGATAGTTCAGTGGTATAAGGCGTCTGTAGATAGCTCAGTGGTATAATGCGTCTGTAGATAGCTCAGTGGTATAATGCGTCTGTAGATAGCTCAGTGGTATAATGCGTCTGTAGATAGCTCAGTGGTATAATGCGTCTGTAGATAGCTCTTTGGTATAAGGATTCTGTAGATAGCTCAGTGGAATAAGGCGTCATTAGATAGTTCAGTGGTATAAGGCGTCTGTAGATAGTTCAGTGGTATAAGGCGTCTGTAGATAGCTCAGTGGTATAATGCGTCTGTAGATAGCTCTTTGGTATAAGGATTCTGTAGATAGCTCAGTGGAATAAGGCGTCAGTAGATAGTTCAGTGGTATAAGGCGTCTGTAGATAGCTCAGTGGTATAATGCGTCTGTAGATAGCTCAGTGGTATAATGCGTCTGTAGATAGCTCAGTGGTATAATGCGTCTGTAGATAGCTCAGTGGAATAATGCGTCTGTAGATAGCTCTTTGGTATAAGGCGTCTGTAGATAGCTCAGTGGTGTAAGGCGTCTGTAGATAGTTCAGTGGTATAAGGCGTCTGTAGATAGCTCAGTGGTATAATGCGTCTGTAGATAGCTCTTTGGTATAAGGTTTCTGTAGATAGCTCAGTGGAATAAGGCGTCTGTAGATAGCACAGTGGTATAAGGCGTCTGTAGATAGCTCAGTGGTATAATGCGTCTGTAGATAGCTCAGTGGTATAATGCGTCTGTAGATAGCTCTTTGGTATAAGGCGTCTGTAGATAGCTCAGTGGTGTAAGGCGTCTGTAGATAGGTCAGTGGTATAAGGCGTCTGTAGATAGCTCAGTGGTATAAGGTGTCTGTAGATAGATCAGTGGTATAAGGCGTCTGTAGATAGCTCAGTGGTATAAGGCGTCTGTAGATAGCTCAGTGGTGTAAGGCTTCTGTAGATAGCTCAGTGGTATAAGGCGTCTGTAGATAGCTCAGTGGAATAAGGCGTCTGTAGATAGTTCAGTGGTATAAGGCGTCTGTAGATAGCTCAGTGGTATAATGCGTCTGTAGATAGCTCAGTGGTATAATGCGTCTGTAGATAGCTCAGTGGTATAATGCGTCTGTAGATAGCTCAGTGGTATAATGCGTCTGTAGATAGCTCTTTGGTATAAGGATTCTGTAGATAGCTCAGTGGAATAAGGCGTCTGTAGATAGTTCAGTGGTATAAGGCGTCTGTAGATAGTTCAGTGGTATAAGGCGTCTGTAGATAGCTCAGTGGTATAATGCGTCTGTATATAGCTCTTTGGTATAAGGATTCTGTAGATAGCTCAGTGGAATAAGGCGTCTGTAGATAGTTCAGTGGTATAAGGCGTCTGTAGATAGCTCAGTGGTATAATGCGTCTGTAGATAGCTCAGTGGTATAATGCGTCTGTAGATAGCTCAGTGGTATAATGCGTCTGTAGATAGCTCAGTGGTATAATGCGTCTGTAGATAGCTCTTTGGTATAAGGCGTCTGTAGATAGCTCAGTGGTGTAAGGCGTCTGTAGATAGTTCAGTGGTATAAGGCGTCTGTAGATAGCTCAGTGGTATAATGCGTCTGTAGATAGCTCTTTGGTATAAGGATTCTGTAGATAGCTCAGTGGAATAAGGCGTCTGTAGATAGCACAGTGGTATAAGGCGTCTGTAGATAGCTCAGTGGTATAATGCGTCTGTAGATAGCTCAGTGGTATAATGCGTCTGTAGATAGCTCTTTGGTATAAGGCGTCTGTAGATAGCACAGTGGTATAAGGCGCCTGTAGATAGCTCAGTGGTATAAGGCGTCTGTAGATAGCTCAGTGGTATAAGGCGTCTGTAGATAGCTCAGTGGTGTAAGGCGTCTGTAGATAGGTCAGTGGTATAAGGCGTCTGTAGATAGCTCAGTGGTATAATGCGTCTGTAGATAGCTCTTTGGTATAAGGATTCTGTAGATAGCTCAGTGGAATAAGGCGTCTGTAGATAGCACAGTGGTATAATGCGTCTGTAGATAGCTCTTTGGTATAAGGCGTCTGTAGATAGCTCAGTGGTGTAAGGCGTCTGTAGATAGTTCAGTGGTATAAGGCGTCTGTAGATAGCTCAGTGGTATAATGCGTCTGTAGATAGCTCAGTGGTATAAGGCGTCTGTAGATAGCTCAGTGGTGTAAGGCGTCTGTAGATAGTTCAGTGGTATAAGGCGTCTGTAGATAGCTCAGTGGTATAATGCGTCTGTAGATAGCTCTTTGGTATAAGGCGTCTGTAGATAGCTCAGTGGTGTAAGGCGTCTGTAGATAGGTCAGTGGTATAAGGCGTCTGTAGATAGCTCAGTGGTATAATGCGTCTGTAGATAGCTCTTTGGTATAAGGATTCTGTAGATAGCTCAGTGGAATAAGGCGTCTGTAGATAGCACAGTGGTATAAGGCGTCTGTAGATAGCTCAGTGGTATAATGCGTCATTAGATAGTTCAGTGGTATAAGGCGTCTGTAGATAGCTCTTTGGTATAAGGCGTCTGTAGATAGCTCAGTGGTGTAAGGCGTCTGTAGATAGGTCAGTGGTATAAGGCGTCTGTAGATAGCTCAGTGGTATAATGCGTCTGTAGATAGCTCTTTGGTATAAGGCGTCTGTAGATAGCTCAGTGGAATAAGGCGTCTGTAGATAGCACAGTGGTATAAGGCGTCTGTAGATAGCTCAGTGGTATAATGCGTCTGTAGATAGCTCAGTGGTATAATGCGTCTGTAGATAGCTCTTTGGTATAAGGCGTCTGTAGATAGCTCAGTGGTGTAAGGCGTCTGTAGATAGGTCAGTGGTATAAGGCGTCTGTAGATAGCTCAGTGGTATAAGGCGTCTGTAGATAGCTCAGTGGTATAAGGTGTCTGTAGATAGATCAGTGGTATAAGGCTTCTGTAGATAGCTTAGTGGTATAATGCGTCTGTAGATAGCTCAGTGGTGTAAGGCGTCTGTAGATAGGTCAGTGGTATAAGGCGTCTGTAGATAGCTCAGTGGTATAATGCGTCTGTAGATAGCTCAGTGGTATAAGGCGTCTGTAGATAGCTCAGTGGTATAAGGCGTCAGTAGATAGCTCTTTGGTATAAGGCGTCTGTAGATAGCTCAGTGGAATAAGGCGTCTGTAGACAGCTCAGTGGAATAACACGTCCGTCGATAGGTCAGTGGTATAAAACGCATATAGATAGGTCAGTGGTAAAAGGCATCCGTAGATGCGTCAGTGGTATAAGACGTCTGTAGATACGTCAGTGGTAAAAGACGTCTGTAGATACGTCAGTGGTATAAGAAGTCTGTAGATAGCGCAGTGGTATTAATCGTCTGTATATAGCTTTGTGGTATAATGCGTCTGTATATAGCTCTGTGGTATAAGGCGTCTGTATATCGCTCTGTGGTATAATGCGTCTGTATATATCTCTGTGGTATAAGGCGTCTGTAGATAACTCAGGGTATAAAGCGTCCGTAGAAAGGTCAGTGGTATAAGGCGTCTGTAGATAACTCAGGGTATAAAGCGTCCGTAGAAAGGTCAGTGGTATAAAGCGTCCGTAGAAAGGTCAGTGGTATAAGGCGTCTGTTGATAGGTCAGTGGTATAATGCGTCTGTAGATAGTTCAGTGATATAATGCGTCGGTATATCGGTCAGGGGTATAATACTTCTGTAGATAGCTCAGGGTATAAGGCGTCTGTCGATAGGTCAGTGATATAATGCGTCGATAGATCGGTCATCGGTATGTGTAAAAATAATATACAGTCATCAAGTTACTAGTATTTAATGTGTTAAGTTAAATCTTACCTTTCAGGCAGACATTTATGCGCTCAGTATGAAAAAGCCATAGTCAAAACCAAATCTCTCCGTGGTCTGTATCAAAATACGGAAACTATAATTGATTTTAGTGTTTCAACACAAGACTTCATTATCTAAACAGTTAAATTATGTTCATAATAATGAATATATAAAAGTTTGAAAAGGTACGTTATTTAAGAAATAATAAATATGTACCTTTGTTTTATCGGTGAATAAAATACAGTTAGGAGTTCGGATGCGTGGTAATTAAATCACGAGTGCGTTAGCACGAATGATTTAATTACTCGCATCCGAACGAGCCATTGTTTACGCTATTGTTGGGGCACTATATATTATCTCGGAGGTCAATATAATCAGGCTGCTATGTTTACAGGCTGTTCCATTGGGCACCCCCGTATGCAATTTCTGCGTTTCAATACACTAGTAGTCACGTGACAAACAATTAAGTCATTGCTTACGTCATATAGCTTGCGCTGTATGACGTCAAACGTTCTCAGCTTGTTCAAGATGCTTATTAATGTTTATGTACTGATGCAAATGATGGGTTTATATGTGGGGGGGGGGGGGGGAAGGGGGGGGGGGGTGCACGGTTTTGGAGTATGGCAAGTTTGTTGTAATTAACATTTCATTAAAATGACTGTTGAATTTGTCTTTGTGACGTATATTTACCAAGTGACGTCATGTAACGCGGCGCTTCCAACCGATGAAATATACGCTGGGAATTAATGGAACAGCTGTATTTTATCGTAGAATAACATACAGCTGTCTCTCTTCTTTGTGTACATGAACGAGTGGAGGTCGTGTTAGAATTGTGTATAAAGTCGCTCTTAGGAAAGCATGCACGGAAAAGATGCGCATTAACAAATGTAGGAAATGTCCTTAAACAGTTTAATGAATCTTTAATATAAACCATCATCAATTCTATGCTTTGATAATGATATGTGAGTTATATGTATACAAGGTAATGACATGCGAACATTCAAAGGCCATAACTCTAGTGTTTTAAACCCTATATTGGAACCGACAAGAGCTTTTTGCTTCGGTGTCATTTTTTCTATTATCATACATTTGAACATGTAAATGATTAACATTATCCAGACCTTCCAGACGCTGAATCCAATGAGAAAAACCCAGATGATTGCATTTGACTAGACTATTGGTAATATTGCGTCACAACAGTTGATTGGCATGATTTTCAAAAGGCTTGACCCTGAAAAAGAAAGCGATCCTGAGCAGGAAGATATAAAAGCCAGCAACCTGATTGATAATGTGTGAAGAAAGTGATGAAGATGGATTGAAGTATCATGAGCTAAAATGATGTAATATATTACCATGAAAATACTACCTTATTTAAAGTAGCTATTCCGCCAACCACAGCCACAGTTTTCAACATATGTATACCATTTCTAAACCTACTGACGACAAGTTATATTATATAACTTACATACTTTGAGAATCCAAACTCTATAGACACAGTATTTATAAACGGCTTTAACAAACCAGACCAAACCCCAAAACTGGAGCGTCGAATTAAAATCCACCAACTCCTAATTTATTTTATGCGTGTTTAATCACGGGCATTTTAAGAACCCGTAAACAAATATTTGTAATTGGAATATATAAAAGAGGTTTGATATACAGTTTTGTAGTGCAGTTTTGTCGTTATTTGGCGGGTTAGTTCCTTTAATATATAGTAATTCTATCAATATATGCATGTTATCTCATGTGTTAGAAAGTGTAACGTTTAATACATTTTGTAAATATGTTGTTATTTCTTTATTCATTTACTCATTTACACTTGATTATACATTAGCAGTTAAAATTCTGCGTACAGTTTGCCATTTTGTTTAAATTTGAAAATACGGAAGAACCGTGCAAGTTATATATGCAAACTTCATTTCGTTCAATGTTTGCCTCTGTCTAAACAGCATACAAAGGAACATGCGTATACAGATCTATGTTTGTATTTGATACGTCTTATTTAATAAAATGATGTAAACTTAATTGGTAACCTAGGTAACGTTCAATACATGAGGTAAAATATCTTAGCATTGAAATAATTTCACGTCTGTGCAAACTGTTTGTTACCATCGAGGATGTCTAAAGGAATGTTGTAATAACATCTTTATCGGTTATTTCGCTATTTTTTTTCTAGATTTCCGGTAACACACAAACACACAATGTAACGGACAATATGAGAATCAAACACTGTTAACACAATGGAACTACTCTATAAGGTTTGGAATAGGGTTTGGATATAGAATCTTTAACGTACTTTGTTTTTTAAACCAAGCACCTTCCTTCAGTAAAAAGAAATATAAAAAGATCGGACAGGGAAAGTAGCATTCAAAAAAACACGCAAACCGACAAACAAGAAGGCAAAAGCAATAATAAATGCAAACGACATCATAAACACAAAAGGGTTGACAATAGGGCTACCGCATTGGAACGGTCAGTGGCAAAGTAGGCCACTGGTGGTTTAAACCGGTTCTAGGGTGCACCAAACCTCACATTTGCCCTACTGTCATCCCATTAAAACAGGACAGTGTAAATAAAGAAATCCCCGCCATGATCTAATCTCTAACCAACAAGGCAGCATCAATAGGCAATATAAGTAAAACACAAATATGCTCGTGTAAATATAATACAAAAAAACAATAGCCTAGAAAGCCACAATGAAGGTACACAATGACTTGGCAGAAGCCAGAGCAGTAAGAGAAAAAACCATTAAGGGCACGACAAGAAAGATCATAGACAAACATCAAACGCCACCATCCCAATGGGCTTTAGGTAGGCGTCATCATAGTGTCCACAGCCTGTCCGGTCATCGTACAATTAAAGAGGAAAGCATAGTGGTGAACTGTAAAAGGGTTCACCACCAAGAATGCAGTACGTTGCCTAATGATAGGGTCATAACATCTTTTGATAAACTTTTTAACAAGTTTAACAAAGATAGTATGAAAGTGATCATGACCATGAATCTTACGAAGTTTATAAATCACATCACCATAGAAGTCAGGCTGTGATAGTCCTTGTCGCAGAAGAGTCCTTAAATTATTTTTATATTTGGAAAGAAGATCAGGGTTACGATAATAAAATTAACGAAACGTACGGTAAAGTAGGTTTATTAAAACTAGTGTCCAAGGCATAAGCATTAAGTGTAACGAAAGTCGTTAATTTAAAAAGCACAAATAATGTTCTAAATTAATTGTAATTGGTTTTGAAAGGAACGTTGCGATACAACTTTAACTGTTTTCTTTTCTATTTTCTTTTAACACGTGGAAAATAAAAAAATATATTTAAAAACACATAATGTATAGGACATTACAAGAACAAAACATTGTTTACATCATGGACACGTACATCTGTGATATATATAAGGTTTGGAATAACTTTCAGATGTAACATCTTTAATTAGTTAAGAAACCTTCATTTAACAAGTGAAACGAAAGTTTGTATCATAAAATATAAAATTAGCACCCTTAATCGATAACCTTTTAGTCTTCAAGATGTAGTAAAATTAATTAGCATTTATGTTTTTTAAGGTAACGTAGTCTACACCCAGTAACACAATGACGTCCCCCACGCTCAGATGGAAGACAAGTTGCAAAAGACTACTGCAACATACATAATGGGCTTTCAGAAAAAGAGAGTCTACATAATTCTCCTTGCCGGTTGGGCTTGGGTGGGGAAGGTTCAGTTCATTAGCTTGCAGCCTAACAGGTTATGCATTTTATTCAGATTGTGCTGATTCAACTTGTTATATAATTTAAGCCTTCTGTCTAAATCGTAAAATCAATGCTGAAGTCTTTCATAAGCGCTATGTAAATGTTATTTCATAGCAGTCACGACCAATACGCAGGTTACAGGCTAATGTTGATTATTAATTTGTGTAGACAAATATTCAGAAGCGATCAATTAGTGAATATTTTATCATTTGAAATTGAACATAATCGCCGACTTAAATGTTCTAAAAGTTTTTGTAAAATGATTATTGACGATCTTCACAACTAATAACAACTTAGATGTGTTGATTTGGTTGAAAACTAACTATGAATTGTCTGATGAATCGACACGAATTCTTTCGGAATAAGAGCCTGTGCCTATGGATAAGTAAGTTACAGTATTTTAAACCGTTTCTCAATGTAAAAATGTATATACAAGTGTTGTTGATATAGTTAATACATTTGGTAAATGGAAGAATGGTGAATGAAATCGTATTTTAAATAATACTTATTTTATTTATGTATCATATATTCTTAATATTGTTTTGCTACGTTCAGACTTTCTGATTAACTGGTGAAGAAACAGTTAAGAATATAGGTGACAGTGTAAAGTTTGTGTTGAAAGTTATGATTTAATAATAATAACCAATTTAAAATCAGTTTTTATTAAATGAGAGTGAAATAAATGTCGTATTTGTAAACGTAATTTTATGTAATTTTCTTACAGGTGTTGTTTTATCTTCATGGATTTTTGACACAGGTAAGTTGCAGGATTTCCGTAGCTTTTTTGTTTTACATCCAGTAATTAATTTCAAATACACCCTTACAACGAATCAGAAACTGTTTGTAGTTTTTAAAAACATTTATTTAAGAAGACTCGTTTATAAAAAAACAAACTATTATTATGTAATGGAATATATTTACTTGTATTAATATCCTAAACGATATATTTTGCAACGCCAATTGTATCGGATGCTGTATATACAAGAGGTGTTCAACTTAACATTTTTGTTTAAGATTTTTTTTCTGCATCTAAAGTGACTGTCATTACAAATACGTTATTCAATTATGTGAGACTGTCTTTTAGACCTGATGCATTTAAAAATAATTTCCGATTGTACTCGGCTCCCTTTAAATAACAGTTTTAATTAGTTGCATGCTAATTTTAAATTTTAAACCTATATGTATCTATTGCCGTTCAGTTTTACCTAAAACCAAAATAATTCCGGTAAATGTTAATAATAATTGTTAAAAACTGCGTTTGTAATTTAAATATGATCGTATGTTTAATTTTTAGACAAAAATATAAATTAAAGTTGATTTAATTATGAAATTGACAGATAATAGGACAGTTTTCTCGTATTTACGCGACGATTTTATAAATTACCAAAACTAAGCATTTTATTCATATTTTGTAAGAAAAAAATTGAATAGTTATTGTTACTGAATATCACATACCATATTAAGGTATCTTTGGACAAAATGTATGTGTTTTTTTGTGATAGTTTGCAAATGCGTGTTTTGCCCCCAAATCTTAAGTAATATATTTAATTTGTTTTCTGATAATAAAGTATTAAAACTTATTTTTTTATAGAAGAGATCATCATAACAATACCCGCAGCTGCTGCTTTGAACTATATGATTGTGTCATAAATGTAATCACTTTCAAAACACTGAATTTCGTGTTTATTTTCGCTGAAATCGCGAAAAACGAAATATAGCGTACAATATGTCTTCTGTGGAACTGGTTATGGTTTATAAAAATATAAAACGATCTTCATTGTACGTACAGTATAAACTTAAAATAAAAACGGATGCAATGAAGTGTGAATTCTACTCTCGCATAGGCGTGCTTTTTTTGTTAAGTAGTGAATGAAAAGGATGATTTAAGATTTATATCATCTCCATATACATACATGTGTATATGTAGATATATTTACTTGTTTCATTTCGTGTTACCCGTCATTGTACTGTTTATATCGTTTGTAACCTGACAGGCGTTAAGGTCTATTGCAGTTTTGAAAAAAACATATACATAATATATTAAAGTCTTTTTTTATTTACTGCTAGATCTAATTGCTAACTGTTAAACATTAATTACTACTGACTTAAAGCGTAAATGTTTTTAATTTATTTACACGCAAATGTTAACATGGTTTGCAACACAGAATTAACATATTCACATTTCTCATGCTCCTTGGTTGAACCTTTATCAAGTGTATGTTTATGTCCAAACAAAACTAAATATGGTCAAACTAGAAAGCGAATTTCACATAACGGCACAGGACAAGTAAGAAAATACGTCTTCTGAGGAACTGGTTAAGGTTTATCTTAAGTGATGTGTGTGTCCCGGTGTATCCTGTCTGATTTATGTTTTAGCATTGCAATTTCAAAATACATCTCTGAAAGTCAAATTTATTGTAACAAATGTTTTCTTTCGAATTCCTTGAGAGAACTGTATTCAAATACGGCATTCACTCTTGTCATTCATTCACATTCGGTTGTATATATATAAGTAGTGCTTATTGGTATAATGTTTAAATTACAAATACTCGGCAAACGCTTGCCAAAATGCAAATTTGCAATGTTTGTATAATGGAGCTGGGACTTGTTTGCTTTAATCGTGCATTTCTGTGATGTATATGTTTTGTAAGGAGCATGTATTCTTTATGTGCATTAGAAATTACTTTTGATGCTATAACCTAATTTTTGTTTTCTGGTTTTAGGAATTTATCATTGCCTGAGTTAGTTTTAATTATGATCCTTTTGTCCCAATGTGCCTTGTACTGCAGTTTGTTTCTCATGCATGTTAAACGATGCAAGTGTTGCTACAGATGTCTAGGAGTTTTAATGTTTCTTTATTTTAATTACGTTTTTTTTTTATCTTCATAAATGTACTGCTTTATTTTATGTGCTATGTATTGCATTATGTAGCTGCATGCTTGTGCCTTTTGTCAACTTTTTAGTTCACTCTCTTATATGGTAAAATATGTTAACATACTTAATATAAATAAATAAACAATAACTCATACTCACTCTAAACAGGGCATAAACCGATTTATCCACCTTAGTTAAATTAAACTTTTGCCTTGCAGAGATGAAGCTGTTATTTTTTTATTTATTTTTTCTGGATTACTTTTTTTTCCGTCAAATAACGACAACCATGGTGTACGTGATGTTATACTCATGTAAAGTGAGTACTATATCGTATCACTATAGGCTATGGTTGTCGTTACCGAAGATATTCGACGTGTTCACGAGTAAGACCTTAGTATCACCTAGTTTCCGAAATCAATTGTTTTAGGTTGACTATGTTGCCGAGTGGACTAAGGCGTCTGCCATTGTGCAAGGCGCTGTGTCTATGTTGGTGTCTTAGGGCTGCGGGTTCGAATCCGTTGGTAACTGGTTGGTATAAAATATTCTCCATTTTCTCCATATATATATATATTCAGTGTAACTGAGTCTGTACCACTCTGTATTTCAGGTGTGGCTGCCTGTTTATCACCACCCATGATAATAGACGGAACGTACTTCCCCATACAAGAAAAGTACTCCAATACCGAGACGGTGAAGTATGCATGCGACACTGGGTATAAACACACATCCGGAGATATTATTTTCACATGTAACAGTGAAGACATCTGGGTTGGAACAGCGCCCACGTGTAGTAGTTAGTAAATCATTATTAGTTAAAACATTCTTCCCTAATACATTATTCATATCACGTGTCTGTTGGGCCTCGTTGGTGCAGGTATCCACTTTGTAATTAATATGTTGGGACTACAAGATCAAAACGAGTATCTTCTACTTTCATGTTCTCTTTCTCATTACATTATACAACTCGTTAAAGTAATAGGGCGATAATTGATCGGGCGATAATTTTTTGTTTCCTCATGATATCTTCCATGTTTGGGGATTGGTTTAACGATTGCTACACGCCAAGTGTCGGGGAAGATTCCAGTCGCCTAAACCTTATATTAAATATCAAGAAGCGTTTTTAGGATAGAAGGCGTGTTTTAGGTAAATATTTTAATAATTGATAATGGATATCGCCAGTTAACATGTTATTGTATTTCTCTAAAAAAACGATTTGAAATTGAGTTTTAGTTTCCTTCTGCTTCTTATTTTGCAGGAAATTCTGCTTGGCCCTTTTTAAAAGAATAATTTAAGTTGGCCGCAAATTAACAATATTTAATTCAGCTTTTCGATCGTTGACTGCGTTTTTGCAAGCCTTCCACGATTGAGGATGTTGAAGCCGCAACTACCCTTTTCACAACAATACTTCATAATATAGCTGATCTGACTTTTCCAAAACACTTTGGCAATTCCATAACGGCCACAAAAACCATGGTACGACGATGCATACCATTGATTTTGTGGGACTTATGGCAGCGTCTTGCCATGGTTTATGTGGGATCTACCGAAGTTTACGAAAAAGGCTTTGCACCAGAGTCGGCCACTTTAGTAATAGGTGTAGTATATGTTGAAGAGCTAGTTGAAGGAGCTTTAGGCTACAGAAGGCTTTTTTGAAGATGACATTGGTGTAGAGAGTGCATGTGTTTGAGTAGATGTTGACACATATTGGCTATTGAAAGCAACATTAGAAAACTAATCCACTTGGTCAGGTAAAATCAGTACATCAATTGACCTGGTAGGTTTTTTGAACAACAACCTTTCTCACTTTGCCAGATGGAGTTGTTGGAGTAATGCTCTCAAAAAGTTTCCTAGCTTCAGGGAAAGAGATATATCTTTCAGATTTTATCAGCTGGATTTCACTTTCGTATTTCCGTTTAGACACCCTTTCGAGAAGGCCATGAGGCTCCTCTTGAAATTGACGCAAGTGACGGGATATTTGCAGTTAGAGAAGCCAAACTCCTCGCCGCAATGGGCACAGTCGGCAGCCTGCTCACACCTTTCCCGATTGTGGCCGACATGTTGACAGTTTAAACAACGCAAAGGATTTGGTATGAATGGGTCAGCAGGTAGATCGATACATCCAGTCTTGGTAGATTCGGAAAGGTTTTGTATGCTGACAGTAAGCAGTCACAAAAGTATTGATAGGAGTGAATTCCTACCCTGCCTGGTACTGATTCCTGTTACCTCAGTCACATCTTGAGACGGAGATTATTAGTCATTTCTTCAAAGATGCAGTGGTCCAATTACAGAGAGCCGTAAACAACGCACATGAAGAACTGAACGATACGAAGGGAATTACGTCAAAACGAATATGGCAAGACGTATGATTTTCAGAATACTGTCAGAGTGTAATTTCCTAGCACACTCGACAAGAAGCTTTTCAATTTTAGGTTTTTTATACTCCGGGGCTCATCAGGAATTGCCATGTTAAGCCTTGGAGGTGGCATAAGGAGAGAGCTTTGTGAAAGATATATCGTGAGGATAATTGTGAGGAAACGAGATTCAGTTTAAATGAGAACTGTCATTTTCTGATGAGCGACCTCCAGCGGCCTTTTTTGCCAATTACCGTTCTAAAGCGGTAGCCCTACTGGCAACATGTTTATATTTTTGATGTCATATCTTGCCTTTTATCCATCTTTGTAGTTGTTGTTTGTTTCTGTGCATGCAGTACAGTGCGGACCTACGATGCCATTGCGTTGGGACGCTGTGGTTTCTATAGGACCCTATATATCAATTTATGGGTGACTGTGGTTCGTGATTGCTACATGTCATGTTCGACTTTTTTATCATGTCGATCTGTATAATTCTGCCCGAGAAACAGGGTGCCTGAGATAAAATCTTATCTCGGCAGTTACTTTAATATCCCGTCAGATGCACCTCTTTTGATGTCATCAGGGTATATTTGATAACGTTTGGGTATTTTTAAAAGGAAAACAAGGGGGAAATGTAAATTAAATGAGTTTAAACGATCAACATGATAAATAGAATATCATATTAGTGCCTGATCCTATCCAGCTTATCAGGCTCGGCAAGAAACAAAATGAAGCCCTCGGCACAAACTCAGACTTCATTTTTTTCTCAGCATCCACTGATAAACTGGATAGGATCAGGCACTAAAAAATATATAAAAAGATCGGACAAATACTGAATGTGTCGACTGACTATATACGACACTAAATTGTTGTTAAAGTTATAACAATGTTGATGTGCACAAGAATTATGGTCTAACGCGATGAAGGTGATGCGCGAGAGCTCACGAATTTGATGATGCGCGAATCCAATTGTTGATTGTCGTCAAATGCCTTCTATAAGGGCTGATGACGCGATAGATATGGTAATTAACTTCCACCGAGGTTGTGACTGAAGTTCCTCCAGTGAGGACTGATAACGGTCCCACCTCGTGTCCAGGGGGTTGTTTATACTATAATCTGGCCATGCTGCACAGGTACGGTTACCGTCTCCACCGCTCGTAAAGTTATGCGTGGAAGGCTTAGCACCACTGCGGAAGGCTTATCTCCACTCCGGAAGTGTTATCTCCACCGGACGGGTTAGGCTGTAATAATACATACGTTTTAGATGTCGGTTCATAAACACACCAATCTTATATAATTATCATTACACCAACAAATCATTATCTAATAAATATATGCAAGCCACTCTCTAATTATGATGAGTAGCAATGGATGTATATTCTACAACGCCATGTATACGCGTCGAACATTTATACTAGTCACTCATATCATTGATAACTAATGTACCTAATATACAATGTTGTCAATACAATCGTGTATTACAAGCACTGAGTTATACGCCAACGTTAACTAATGCACCTATCACACAACGTTATCAAATTAATATTGTTTTACAATTAATGATCAATTACAATAATTACATCTAATAAAGTAACTTCAAAATCATATGCTAGTCTCTAGTTAATGTTTGAGAAACATAAAAGCTAACCAGATGTCGTAACACCGCCAACCAAGATGGCGCCGCCCACTGAATACAAATGTACGATAAAAGTTCATAAAATAAATACTGACCACATACTGCCTGTGAATTTCGCCGGTTCCAACCTCTGCTCAAACGAAGTAACTTTCAATCAATCCCCGCCAGGACTTGAGAACTATGCATTTAATAACCGACGTTCCGCCCAAAACAGTATTTCCCACGTTCATTCCGTGACACACATGGCAACATGCGCAGTATTAACATCTACACGAAAGGACCCTTAAACAACTTTTCCATTTAAAGAGAGAGACCTGTAGTTTTACAAAACTAAACTTATTAAACGGCCCTTCCGGACGCCCTCTAGCGGCCACTTAAAATTGCACGCTTTTCCTTGTTACCTGAATATATCATGGACATTGTGTATTGGTTTCAACTGAACAATGGATTAGAGTGTGACTGACAGGTGCTTACAAGAGCTGTGTACGACCAATACGCCCTACTCGTAATAATGTGTGACAGAACCCAGCGGACACAACGCTATGACTAAAAGAGCCACAATTATGTCCCGCCTGAAAATGGCTTAACATGGCATGAGTTTAGCCATATAGGGTCTGGCCATACATACTATTAAGTCGTCGCGTCACGGCTTTAAAGGATTCGTTCTACATGCTATTAAATATAGAACAGTTTCAATAGAGTTGATCCTTTGGGATAATCAAGCCTAATCTCTGTGGCTTTAAAGTAGAATACGACTTAATCCGTTGTAAGGGGGCGTAAGAGGTGTTGCACATCGCATTACATCTCATGAACAGACTCATGAACAATCGATTCTGCTACTTTTCTCTCTTGTTTGTGTTTGTTGCTTCCAATGGATCCCCTTTTCAGTATTTATAAATGTTATTGAAAGAGTATGAGTGAATGAAATGATTTAAAAGATAAGAGTTGCTCCCTTGAAGATGGTGTTACAAACCGCTTGGTCAGATCGGATCCATTTGACCGCCCGTCTAGGCTGAAGTCCGGACCAAAATGATGTTTTGTGACGTGGAGATAACTACCCGTAGTAGATGTATTAGTAATATAAACATGTTTATTTTATCATCATGCCTACTTGATACATTCAGGTGTCACAGTGATACATGTAGATGTACTAGTCATATAAACCTGTGTATTGAATTGAGTTTTGGTACTGTATTGTATTGTATCGTATTGTATTGTTTTGTATTATATTGTACTGTATTGTATTGTACTGTATTGTATCGTACTGTATTTTATTGTATTGTATTCTATAGCATCCTGCCTAGATGCATTCAGATGTCACAGTGGTAGATGTACTAGAAATACAAATGTAGTTATTGCATTATATAGCTTCCTGTCTGGATGCATTCAGATGTCACAGTGGTAGATGTATTAGCAATAAAAAACATATTGTATTGTAATATAGTGTATTATATTGTATTGTATTATATTATATTATTTTATATTGTATTGAATTGTATTGTATTGTATTGTATTGTATTGTATTGTATTGTATTGTATTGTACTGTATTGTATTGTATTGTATATCATCCTGCCTAGATGCATTCAGATCACAGTGGTAGATGTACGAGTAATATAAGGATACATATTGCATTGTATAGTAAATGCCTCCGTGATCGAGATGGTAACGAAGTTGAGATTGAAATATCGCCTATCACCGCCCCGGGGGCTTAATCCTGTTGTGAGCTGGCTTTGAAAGTGATAAAGTGTCGATTTTTTACAGATGGTGTGAGGTATACGGTACTGGTTCAAACTAGGAATAAGTGACTGGTCTGCCATAACCTGTAAAATTCCACCGTCATACATACTAAAATGTGCTGAAAAATGACGTTAAACACCAACCAAATAAACACATGTATTGTATAGCATCCTGCCTAGATGCATTAAGGTGTCACAGTGGTAGGTGTCATTAAAATAAAGCTTTGTGGTTTTGAACCTTCAGCCTATAAATGGCGTTAGATGTGCTGCACCTCATATTACCTCTCACGAAAAGACTCTGTAAAACATAGTCTGCTATATTTGTCTATTGTTTGTGTTTAATAATTCCAAGGGATCACCTTTTCAGTATTTATAAACGTATGTATTGCATTATATAGCAATCTGCCTCCTGGATGAATTCAGATATCACAATGGTAGGTGTACTAGTATACCATCGGGATCATTAAGGCCTAGCTTTGTGGCTTTAAGTAGAATACTGCTTAATACGGTACTAGGATTCGAGAGAGGTGTTTCACCTAATATTACCTCTCATGAACAGACTCAATAAAACCGAGTCTGCTACTTTTCTCTATTGTTTGTTTGTATTGCTTTCAAGGGAACTCCATTTCAGTATTTATTGACATTCACACTAGCGTTTATTTAGTGCTGTGTGGCGGTTGTAAAAAGAAACACCGACTGCAAACCAGCAGTGTTTATACTTACAGGTCCTTTTGGAATCATTAAGCTAAAGCTTTGTGGTTTTGAACCTTCAGCCTATGCTAGATGGCGTTAGAGGTTCTGCACCTCATATTACCTCTCAAGAAAGGACTCTGTAAAACATAGTCTTCTATGTCTATTGTTTGTGTTTGACAATTCCAAGGCATCACCTTTTCAGTATTTATAAACATATTTATTGCATTATATAGCAATCTGCCTCCTAGATGAATTCAGATGTCACAATGGTACATGTATCGATAGGAGGTATGTTTGTGATGGCAAAGTTGACTGTGACGACGAATCAGACGAACTCAACTGTAGTAAGTTACTTTTTGTTCAGTAGGTG
The DNA here is from genome assembly GCA_037043455.1 of Cyrtodaria siliqua. Taxonomy (NCBI): domain Eukaryota; kingdom Metazoa; phylum Mollusca; class Bivalvia; order Adapedonta; family Hiatellidae; genus Cyrtodaria; species Cyrtodaria siliqua. The sequence continues at coordinate 79,719 of JAWPHD010005406.1, read as the reverse complement.
TATTACATATATAACAAATTATGTCAGATTAGAAATAAAACATTACAAGCTGGTTTATATTATGCGAGACCAAACCCTGGTATTTTGAACTTGAAAAACATCGAAACCGCGGACCTACCTTGGTTTCGATGATATTTAAGTTGCGCCCACTAAATATTAATCTGAAACAATGTAAACATAAGAATAAAACAGGAAATGCAGCTTTCACAGAACACAGAAAACCCAAAAACACGCAAAACTACAAACATGAATGGCAATGTTAATAAGGAATAAAGGCATATGACGTCACAAACACAAACAGGGTTAACAACAGGGCTACCGGCTTGGAACGGTCAGTGGAAAAAAGGCCGCTGGGGGTTTAAACCAGGTTCTAGGGGCACCAAACCTCACGCTCACCCTACTATAAAACGGGAGAGGGTGAATAAAGAGATCCCCACCATGAACTATGCTCTAACCAACAAGGAACATTTGGGAAAGGGACATTATTATATCACCTGTACACCTGGATAGATTTTTGATAAACAGCTGTGTGGTGTAATTTTGCACTTATTTGGTGGGTTAGTTTCTTTAACTTTACACTTGTCTGATACATGTAATTGCAAATTGCTATCTCTGTATACCTACATAAATGACGAATTCCATTAATCTAAATCTCGTTATGTCATTGTTTATAGCATTGCAGACGACGTACTAACAAACGTCAGCTAAAGCTAAGGTGTATGTTTATATTTTTATTACATGTATCTCCAATTTCAAACTTACACAAACACGTCTGTAATACTATTTTCAGCAATTGATTGCAAAGACAGTTTACGTTTCCACTGCGACAACTACAACAAGGAGTGTGTGCCGACACGTGTGCTTTGTGATGGACGTCGCAATTGTCAAAATGGTTTTGACGAAATGGGTTGTGGTATGTTTTACAGTTATTGTATTTGATGAGATGCGTGTAGCTGAATAATTCAAATGTCCATGCGTCTGTAAATACTACATCAACCTGTTAGGTGATTTTTATCATATACACATTACATCACACCACAGACCTAATCAGGTCTGTAATCACACTCATTTGGTTTTACTTATCTGAGCCTTTTCCGTCGGCGTCCATTAACGTTCGTTTAAACTGTTTGGTTAATGTTGACCGCATTTCACATGATGATTCTACGCTCAGTATGTTTCAACTTTGTAAATAAAATGGCAAAGCGATTTCCAAAATAATCGCCGATACAGAAAATAGCTCAAACCGTAAACATGCGTCTCAAGAACTGCTGTATATTCTTCTTACACATATTGTCTTCTCTTTTTGAGAACCAATTTCATTAGGCAAACATGGTAAACTATATACATTTTTCCTTTTTTTTAAATATACATTTATACATAATTATATACAATCACTAAGCAGATATACACACTGTATATTTATGACAATGGTTTTGTGAAATACATTTAAAAATAGATTAAATTAATTAGATTAAATTAATAAATGAGATTAAATTAATTTTAATGTATCTTTTTTCAGACACTGAAATCATGGAATCGTGCTGGCAAGTGATAAGACAAACAGGATACCCTTTGACTGTTGGCAAACTAAACAAGTAAATATGTTTACAAATCAGTGTTCATTAGAGTATTTGAGTACTGAAACGGTCAATACTTTACATTAAATGTCTTATATATACAGGCCAGGGTCTAACGCACACTGTGAATCGTAACTTATTCTGACAATGGCCTAACACATACTGCAACTCGTAGCTAACTAACACATTCTGACAACGGCATAATAACTCACTTAGGCGCGTAACTTACTAACATATTATGAAACCTTCAATATCACATTCTGAGAAGTTATCACGCAAGTAGTGAGTTTCATCACTTGAGCTCTGGGTATATCTGAATACTGTATATATATTGTTCTACTGGTTTCAGAACCTTTTATGAACCGTAAAGTCAATGATAGAATTGATAGGGTTGCAGCCTGCTAAGGCAGCCTTAAGCTCAAAGTCATATTTGTAACACGGAAGTACCTTACGCTGATGTAAATATCATAAAAGATATATTATTAACTCTTGGAAAATCTCTGTGGAATGTGAACATTAAGTTGTACTTTATTAAATGCGGCGCCCGTATACTAGAGCTAATCGTCGTAAGGTTGTTTTAGCGCGATGCAGAAGAGGGCATGTATGAAGTGATATATATTCCAAGGCAGTGATGGATAATGGGGCAATGAATAACGTCATACCCTAGTCCCGTCCCTTTGCGGGATTTAGCCACCCACGCGTTAAACGTTAAAAAAGAAACTGATTGGTTAAATACCACGTTCATTTCCAGGGAACTCTATACGTAGATGTAGATGCGCGATGACTCAACTCGGTGATTATCGAAGCGTGACATGTTTAACTCGTTTAATAAATATTGCGGTACCATTATAATATCTTTTGGGAGCTCTTTAATTTGGGAGACCTACTTGAAGAGGAGGAGGAGGATATGAGGGCGATACGAGGAGCAAGATGATGATGATCAGGAGGAGGAGTAGGACATATTTTCCTACTTATCTTCCTCCTCTATATGTCCTTATTCTCTTCTTGCCCTCCTCCTCTTCATATCGTGCAAATTTCCTCTTCATCTCCCAAAAAGGAGCTAGCAATTAAAAGATCTCTAAAATGATAAAGCTCCCAGAAAGAACTTCCGAAAGAGCTCCCAAATTAAAGAGGATCCCAATCCTCACATCTTCCTTTTCCTCAAACTTATGCCCTCCTTCTCCGCATGCCCTCCTCCTCTGCCCAATAGAGCTCCCAAATAAATGAGTACAGAAAAGAGCTCCCAAATAAAAGAGCTCCGAAAATAGAGCCCCCGAAAGAGCTTCCAAATAAAAAACTCCCAAAGTGTATTTAATTTTTTGGTTAATGTGATTAATTTTTAACATAACGGTTTTAATTTGGGGAGCCTGTGATATACTTTTTCGGATCCAGTCATTTCAATGTTTGACCTTGTCAATCCGAATTTAGGACAAACTGTAAGTTATTTCTTTGGTAAACGTTTCATTGTTTTGAATGTCTCATTAAGTTCGGAACGAACGTTTTTAATTTAGGGAACGACCGTTTTAATTTTGGACCGAGTAGTTTCTTTCATTTTTTGGAACGACTGAATAAGTTTTCCCCCACAGTCTCACATCTATCGCCGAAAAGGGGCTAAAGCGTGACATCATCAATTTCCCCATTGCCACATCATAGTCATGGCACCCGGCTGGCAATCTCTGGTGAGCCATTTCATACATGTTATACTAGTTCATATTTCACGTGAAAACAAAACAACTTTGAGTAAAATTTTATCAAACCAAAAATAAAGGACACACTTTCTGCCACATAAGTTTTCTTTCTGATAGTATGTGTCGAAAATGTCGAATTACTGACATGTACATGATAATTGACATTGCATATGATAATTTCAATGTACCATATCCCATCGATTTGGAATCTTTCCTTAAAGATGGAGTATAGTAGTCCTTAATACGAATATATGGTGCAACTAACCAACTGCGTATCGCCTTGGTTAGAGCGTCGTCTACTATGTGTCTACTGACCTGAAGGTTCGGGGTTCTAACCCAATATAAGGCAACCTTTTTAAAAACAATATTATTTTAACATAATTTTTATTTCAAACATATTACACAATACCACAACGGAATATACCAGATTGGTTACTACGATTCTGCATGCTAGTACTCAGTACCATAATATTTCAGGAAATCCTGCTTTGTATTGACAAAGGCAGAACTATGCCGTGAATCAAAAGGGAAGCTATTGAGTATTGCAGACGAAAGAACGCAACAACAAGCGATGGATTTAGTTAACCGTTCAAATACATATGCAGATAGGGCTCTTTTAGGTAGGATTTAAACCATTATATTGACATCTCTCATACATTCATACCTGTCCCTATAAAAGCAAATGCTTGTTTTACTCAAGTGCAGAGCAGTTTAACAAAATTAAATTCGGTTTTCAATTGTTTGTTATGGTTATTTTATTATGTAATTTCCGGAACATCCTGATACTAAGTTTTGTTTCGTAACATGTTACCGACATTGTTTAGCCCAGTTCGGTAACATGGTTTTCTCCCCTTTAATGGGAAGTACAGAGTTGTCATATTTTCAACTTGCTTTGAGCAAATTACTTTTCCTATCTCAAAATGCAAGAAGAGCTTGTAAAGACATATTTACCAACGCTAGCTGGTCATTGAAAAAGCATGGAAAGCTTGCTTATTTACTGCTGAAATGACCGAGCAGTTCAGGTGTATCAGTTGAGGCCAGATAAAAGTTATTTCTTTGTTCCAATGTACTTGACTTCAATGAAGCTGTACTAAACAAAACACTTTTCTGGTAATTCTTTATTTACACAATTAATGACAAACCTGCTTTATATGCTTTATTCAGCGGGACTCGTCATCTGATATTTAAATGAATAACACAATTTGTATGTCTAACAGTGATTTACAGTAAGGGTTCATACTATTGGGTATGCACATTTTTACTCTTGGGCATGCATAGTTGTAATATCCAACGTTATGTGAGCAAATTGTGCTAAAAGCTAAAGAGATTTTAAAGGGACATACTCTTTTTAACTAATTACAGAACTGGGCTATACAGTAACTAAGACTCTTTTGGTTAATTATTTAGGCGATGCAAAAACAAAACAATGTATTGTTATTTAAATGTACAACCAACCATATATTATTCAGTGCAAGGTTTCTACACTCAAGTGATATGAAAACGCAACACGGGAATTTCCGCTATATATTGTATATACCGCACACTTAATTGCACATAATATTCCAAAGAAATCCCAAGATGTTTTTTAAAAAGAAAGTTGCAGTTAACTAGAGAAAGGACACAACTGTGATGTTGTAGACGTTTTAATTACACTACACTTTGGTACAAGAACTTCATAAATGTTGAAGTAGCTCTTTGAAAAATTGAGCTAGTTCAGTACTGTATTTAACGTAAATAGTTTGCAAAATGTTGCATCCTAAGTTTGCTCACATGATTGAGCCAAACGCGTACTCTGTGAATAATGAAACATTGAAGGATTGCTATTTGCTGTATTATTTGTTGTTTTAGTATTTTTTCCAAAAGGAAAGGTCTGACGTAGCCATGTACCATTCGATTAAAAGCAGCATATTGTACATACAATATAAAGCGGAAATTCCCGTGTTGCGTTTTCATATCACTTGAGTGTATTGTCAAACTGACCAATCGATATCTGGTTCGCAATTCGCATATGACATTTTTCGTATAGGGTATAATGAAATAGTACATTGTTTGTGAGGAACCTACTGATCGTATACTGATTATATTGATTATATCTGTAAATGTGTAACTTGGTAAAATACTGCACATATCGGTAAATGTGTATTGATTAACTATTGATTATGTCTGTAAATCAGTATTGGCTACTTACTGGAATTATCTGTTGCTTATATCTGTAAATATGTACTGCGTTATTACTGGAATTATCTATTTAATAAATCTGTAAATTTAATGTGTATTGGTTATTTGCTGTAAATACGAGTATTGCATGTACTGCGCATATTTATTGATTATATATGTAAGCAAAGCAATACATTTAGAAAGCCAAAAAAAACACATTTTCTTAGTGACTTGGTAGAAGCCGTTTGTTTTATTATCGGATTTCTGCATAACAAAACAAAAACGCACATGGGGTTCTACAGTGTATATATGCATGACATATTATTAAACACTATTTTAGGTTTAATTTATAGACTGTCTGGTTCAATTCTAGATTACATAGCCCAGTTAAAACAAGGAGTCATTAAAGCCCTACAAAATACACAATTTTGCAGTAGCAGTAGTGTGGTTAATTAACGACTAAGCCGATATATTTTTCAAGGTTTGAGGGTGATAACAGGAAACTTAACACATGCCGATTTTGTGTGGGATGACGGTTCACCGCTGACCTATACAAACTGGTAAGTTGAAGCGAAGATTAAATATAGGCATCTCTGTAATGCAACACAAGCAACTGGCCAATTGTACCATAACAGTATCTTAGGTTGTTGTTTATCAAACAAACAGAATTCTAGAAAAGAATGCGATCGCGCTTTGTCGGTCGTCGTTGCTCTGTTGTCAACTGTCTTCCATTAGTTATTAGCTCTATAAACCAAATGCCAAAGGGGCGTATGCGATAGCTCATTGTCCGGCGTCGATGTTAGCAGGACTTTCTCTGAACCGTTAAAAAAAGTTGGCCCATATTGTATCTGCATGCTTCTGTAATATGGAGTAGTGAATAGAAAAGACGAAAATAGGTCAATCGGACTTCCAATTCACCCGTCGTTAATAAAAATAGCCAAAACCTTAAGCACATTTTAAGATTCGCACCACAGCTTTTGATCGCTAAATAATAAAATTTTCTCGGTAGCCAAAGTTTAGATATACAGATTTCACATGTTTAATATAGATGTATATAGGAAGAAGTGCGTTAGCAGCACTTTTTCTGAAACCAGTGGACCAATTTTGATCAAAATTCATAAGGATTTTTCTGAGGAAATTAATATCAAAAAAAAGATTGAAACGAACTAAATAATTAAATTAATAAAACATGTTAAAAAGAGGCTATGTTCAGTAAGAAAATTACAGTAACGGTCTTTAATTTATTGAACCAATGCTTTATTAAGCCTTATGAAAACAAGCCATACTTTATCCAATTTTAACTAAATACGGTCAAGCTTTTTATATTAATGCAAGCTCACATAGATTACATATCCAGCCATACACGATAAGAAAATGCAGAGTTATGGCCCTTGGTTATTTGCTGAATAGTGTTCATGGGATTGTGAATAGTTCATCTTCGTTTTCCGTCCGTCCGTCCGTTAATATTTGTCTCATGAAAACATAGGGCATTTTTATCCGATCTTTATCAAACTCTGCCTCAATGTTAATTTTAATGAAAGCTCTGATTAGGTAAGCACACAAGCTAGATCGGATTAGTAACATCAGCGTAATGGTCCTTATTTAGTTAAATATGCTATAGTTTGTTTCCATAAGGCAATAGGACCTTCATTTTTTAAACGATCTTTACCAAACTTGATACTATTTTTGATATTTTACTGGAAATCAAAACAAGTTCAAAAACCAGTTCAATTGGATCAGATTCGTAATACCAGAGTTTTTCACTAAATTTAATTATTTGAAAATGCTATATTGTGTTTCGTTAGTACCTCCATTATTCATTTGATCTTTATCAAATTTGGCCGCATGTTTGATGTTATTTCATTTTTGTACAAATTTGAAAATCAGCTATATCGATTAATAGAAAATAGAGTTATGACACTTCAGTTATATCAAATGCTATATTTTTTAAATTTTATTTTTTATATTTTCTCTATATATTTCCTTGTTTATCTGATATTTTCAAACAGTGATCAGAATGTTAATATCAATAAAAGCTTTCACACATTCACGAACCAGCCACTTTTGAGCAGAAAGGGCAGCGCTGTGGCCTTTGATCGAATTTCAGGTGCTATGACTCTGTATGTGCCTAGTTTTGCAACCGATCTTTACAAAACTCGTTTAGAACGTTAATGTCATTAGAAGCGCAGACAAGTTTGTAAACCAGCCATATCTGACTGATTCGATCTAACTGGTTCTAAAACTCAGACGGACAACTCGCATCCCATAATTTCTGCTTGCCTTTTGCATGTACCAATCAGTAAAACACTTCATGATTCTCTTTTTTTTTATTATAGTTTTGTTAATTTCTTTTCTTAATAACAAAAAACCTGGAGTTACAGCATTTATCTGCTTTCACTTTCTTTTTAATCGATTTCATGTCGGCTACAAAACCATGACATCGGTATAATTTTATTCAGAGAAGTAAAACATTACATGATTTTATACTCGTTTTAATCTTGATTTTGTATTAAATTCTATTACAGGGAGTCTCCAATACCATCACTTATGGGGAATTGTATCGTAATGAAAGCATTCAGAGAGGAGTGGACGATAGATGAGTGTTTGTTTTCTGTCATGCCCACGTTCTGTCTTTTCACCACTACCATGGAGAACAAAACAAGTTAGTACATATACAAACAAAATATTGCTTGAACATCTAAAATAATCTGTTAAAACCTCAAATTACGGCGAATCAAAACAAACAACTATTTATTTCAACTCGTCTAGGCATTCTAGGTGTGAATATCTATCGATACTCGTGCCATTAATTCACCAGCTGTAACATATATACTGATAATTTAGACTAAATCATTAACAACAGTAATTGACTATTCTTTCAAATTAATACAAACGGCAGTCAAACAATAATTAGATTACTATTGATTGAAACATATGTAAATATAAAATAAATAGTTTGTAAGAACTCATCCTAAACTGACGCTGTGATGCGTGCGCATCATGACCGCAAGTATCTGCGTTTACAACACGTTATTACATACATTACATACACAATGTTAAATAAGGCGGAGAGACAATGTACATACACCTTCTTCTAAAACTATTTACAGGATATTGCGCGTGGGAGTTTTACAATACAATTTCAGAATAACCAAAAAACGATACCTTTTAGACCCATTCTCGAGACAAGCCTCTTTCAAACAGAAATGTAAGACGACGAAGAAAATAAACTAAATTAATATTCGAAACGAAACAAAACTAAACTTGTTAAAAGGGTGTGCACAAGCAACGACCACAAACACGACATGAAAGTAGCAGAGCTGATTTGTTATATTGACTCTATCCATGAGAAGGCTAAAAATATCGGACAGGGAAAGCAGCATTCAAGGACGACAGTCAACCACAAAACACAAAAACAAACACGCAAACAGACAAACGAAAAGGCAAAAGTAATAAAAATACAAACGACATCACAAACACAAAAGGGTTGACAATAGGGCTACCGCCTTGGAACGGTCAATGGCAAAGAAGGCCACTGGGGGTTCATTTAAGATGCAGACACACATCCCAATCCAAGCGGTATTCTACTTTAAAATCGCGTACTGCATGTACATATGAATGGCAATGCCATTATCAAATACAAGTTACAATCTGTCAGAATAGTAGTAAGTTCAATATCTACACAATCAACGGAAGTAGTAAGTTCAATATATACACAATCAACGGAAGTAGTAATTTCAATATCTACACAATCAACGGAAGAAGTAAGTTCAATATCTACACAATCAACGGAAATATGCTAAACACTATTTGATACAAAATATGGAATACACTGAACTAAAATTACATTTTCTCGTCACATGTCTCAGTACGAGAGGCACCAAACACCAAGTTACTTACCAAGTTACGCAAGAGCTCAGTCGGGAAGTATACTAATGCTTATTGGTATTTCATTTAAAATCGAAAGTGGATAAATAGACATTTTAAAACACAAGGCCGTGTCATCTATGGAAAATAATGTTGACATAAAAATACGTAGCTCTACTTTTTCTTATTATAATGTAATTTATGTTTTACGGTACTTGAGGTGCTTTGTTTATATTGTGTATTTGTATTAATTATAGAGTTTTTGATGGTTGCAGTTCCACATAGATAAGCATTCTGCTGAACATGTCAATTTTAATTATATTGAATGTTATCCTTATCTATAAAATCATATGTATCATTCATTATGCTTACACAACTATAGAATAAAGAGTGTTGCACTTATTTGACTTTTGACCTTCATTTCAAGAACCAAAAATCTGCAAAGATGTAATGCATTTTCGTTCTTATACAGTATCCGGATATTATAGAACAACTGTATACATAAAAAACTGAATGAAAATTGATAATATACCATTCATGTAATAACGGTTGAAATAATCTTGTTGCACTCATTTAAACTTGTATCTAGTTTTAGAGCCCTATGAGCAAAAGCCAAGCTGACATCCCCACTTCGTGACTGACACCATATAATGCCAAATTCTACTCAGTTGCCCCAAATTATAAATGAACTGTTCGTTTCATCTTAGTTTCTTCTTATACAACTCATGTTGCAATAAATAATTGCCTGAGTAAACATGGTAAAAAAACACACATTTGAAGTTCATTTGAAGTCTAGTGTACAATAGCAACATTTATCACATAACTTACGGTGTGGGAGTGTAATTACACCATTCTATATTTTCGATATTCCACTAGTGGTATAACAACTGTCAACAAATGGATAATGACTATGATCCAATACATTCCCACGTTTTATGGCGTTGTCGTGTGTTAAAAGGACATACATATGCAATAAAAATCTATGTGTTAGTTATGTGATAAATAGAATCTAACATTCGTTCTCATTCATTATTGAATTTTTTAAACTCGTTAGCAAAAATGATACAATGCTCGGCAAGAGCCTCGCATTATATAATTTTGACTACTCGTTTAATAAAATCAATATTGAATGAGTACTCATGGAAGATCCTCTATGTATTTAACCGATTTCTTCCACTTATTTTACACCCTGTATGTATGAGATGTTTTAATTTGTTTAGACATACTGCCAGCGGTACCAGAAGATATTATGCCAGTGGACCAGTATATGTATTTTGTATGTAACAGCGGAGAGTCTATATCTTCTATTTTCGTATGCGACAATGCTAATGATTGTTACGACAACAGCGATGAAATACATTGCGGTAAGTTTCACACAGTATTTCCGAAAATAACGTGCAATTCGGTTAACTGTGAGACAGGTTGTAACATACTTGTTCAACCAATATTCTAACGCACTTCACTTCACAAACATCCTGCAATGCGATTGGTTGACGTTTTAAACATTTGCGACTATTAAATAGTGCATAGTCCGTCGCAAATCAAGTCATGTGACAAAAGCGACATCCTCTAGTTTTATTTGAAAGCGTTTGGGAGAAAAACTGTCAAACAAAACACTGATTAACAACTGGTTAACCAGTATTGAAATTATGAACAGAAGTTTGGACTGTGAAATGAGTAATATACCGTCACAAAATCAAAATTCCAACAATGGGACATTATACAGTAAAACTAGCGACGACCTCTAGTTTTATTTGAAAGTGTTTGAGAGAAAAACTGTCAAAAAAACACTGCTTAAAAACAGAATTTGAGACTATGAAATGTGTGATATCATAGTACCGTCACAAAATCAAAATACCAACAATGTGACATTATACAGTAAAAAATGCGACAAAAAAGCGACGACCTCCAGTTTTATTTGAAAGCGTTTGTGAGAAAACTGTCAAAAAAAACTGCTTAAAAACTGATTACCCAGTATTGAAATAATGAACAGAATTTGCGACTATGAAATGAGTGATATACCGTCACAAAATCAAAATTCCAACACAGTTAATCCTATATTAATGCCCACATTGGGAATGTTAATGTACACTCACTGATATACTCTCCATTGATAATTCTCCGCTTTTCATAGAATGGATTAATCCAATCATTACGTGGTCCGACTATTAACTTCCATACCCCATCCAACCGTTTCTCCAAGAAGCGAAAACGGGGTTTATTTTGCTATGAAAGGGTTTTCATGTTGAGTATTTCACCAGCTACCCAGGCAGATGTTATTGAAGCTTTTAATGACACCTCTCGGTATCTGGATGACATACTGAACATTGACAACTCTTTCTTTCCAACTATGGTTGATACTATTTATCCTAAAGAATTTCAGCTTAATAAAGCGAATATATCTGATAATAACGCTTCTTTTCTTGATTTAGATCTCTCGATTGAAAATGGTGAAATAATTAGCAAAATCTATGACAAGAGAGATGATTTTAATGTTGACATTGTTAATTACCCCCACTTGGATGGGGATGTTCCCCGAGCAACTTCTTATGGGGTATATGTGTCTCAACTTATTCGTTTTTCAAGAGCTTGTACTCGAGTTGAGGACTTTAATATTCGTAAACTTTGTATAACTAAAAAGCTACTCAATCAGGGTTACCGTTACCATAAACTTCGTAAAACCTTTGCAAAATGTTATTATCGTAACCCTGATCTTCTTTCCAAATATAAAAGTAATTTAAGGACTCTTCTGCGACAAGGAATATCACAACCTGACTTCTATGGTGATGTGATTTATAAACTTCGTAAGATTCTTGGTCATGATCACTTTCATACTATCTTTGTTAAACTTGTTAAAAAGTTTATCAAAAGAGGTTATGACCCTGTCATTTTGCAACGTACTGCATGCTTGGTGGTGGACCCTTTTACAGTTCGCCACTATGCTTTCCTGTTTAATTGTACGATAACCGGACAGGCAGTGGACCCTATGATGACGCCTACCTAAATCCCATTAGGACGCTGGCGTTTGATGTTAGTCTATGATCTTTCCTGTCGTGCCCTTAATGGTTTATTCTCTTGTTGCTCTGGCTTCTGCCAAGTCATTGAATACCTTCATCTTGTCTTTCTAGGCTATTGTTTTTTGTATTATATTTCCAAGAGCATATTTTGTGTTTTACTTATATTGCCTATTAATGCTGCCTAGATTAGATTCTTTATTTACACTGTGTTGTTTTAATGGGATGACAGTAGGGTAAGTGTGGAGTTTGGTGCACCCTAGAACCGGTTTAAACCCCCAGTGGCCTTTGTTGCCACTGACCGTTCCAAGGTGGTAGCCCTATTGTCAACCCTTTTGTGTTTGTGATGTCGATTGCATTTTTTATTACTTTTGCCTTCTCGTTTGTCTGTTTGCGTGTTTGTTTTTGTGTTTTGTGGTTGAATGCTGCTTTCTTGAATGCTGCTTTCCCTGTCCGATATTTTTATCTTTCTTTGGCTGAGGTATGAAATAAAACCTTAATTTCAGCTTTTAAAACAGTTTGCATATTGTAAAATAAAAACATTAATTGGTAATTTTAAACAGGTTATCGCATTTGTTTTCAGGACAAAAAAAGTCCTGCTGATTTTAAGCTAACCCATCGCTTAATGGAATTAGGGCATGACCATGTAATGTAGATATAACAGTCGGACAGGAAAAACAGCATTAAAGGACCACAGTCAACCACAGACACGCACATAAACAAACTTCAACTACCAAAATAAGTAAAGTGTCACATATGACAAAATACAAACTTAAAACAGTTGAAAAAAGGCCTACAGCCTTGAACGGTCAGTGGTAAAACAGAAACTGGACGGGTTTCAACCAGGTTCTAGGGCATACAAATCATCCCAATAAAACGGGAAAGTGTAAATAAAAGTATCACCGCCAGATTATTTTCTCTAACAAACAAGGCAGCATTTAATGATCATATATATAAAAAAGCCTAGAATGCCTCAAATCAAGTACTCAATGACTTGGCGGAAGCCAGAGCAACAAGGGAACAAACCGTTAGGTGAACAACGAAACAAGATTTATTGCGAACAACAACCGCTATCGTCCTTTGAGGATTAAGTTAGACGTCATCCTAGGGTTTACAATCTGTCCGGTCGTCGTACAAAGATAAAAGCATAGTGGCGAACTGTAAATGGGTCAGCCACTAAACATGTAGTGCGTTGCAAAATGATAGTGTCATATCCTCTTTTGATAAACCTTTTAACACGTTTAATAAAGATTGCATGAAAGTTATTGTTATGTGTTCTTAAATTACGTTTGTAACATGGTGTGAAAATGCCATTTATTAATTAAATGCCTATAACACTTAAAGAATCATGCACATTAAAATTCATAATCATGATGACTATATATAAGAAGCAGTTTACATTTATGCTTCAAGACTCATAATAAGCTTAAACCAATTTAAGCAATATAAACCAATTTAAGCAATATATAAATATTGTAAGTGATTTGGCACCATTATCGCAGTGTTAAGTGACCCAGCTGTCCATTTTCTCACAGACCAATCTTGTTATTTATGGGGTTCTTGTTAATGCTAAAGGTTTTTTTCAGCATTTGCATGAGCAAATTTCGTAATACGTACACCAATTATATCTTATTAGAACTGAAATGTTTAGTGGTAACTAAAAATACCTTAGTTTTGAAATACATACTTTATAGCCAAAATGCTTTTTTATGGGACTTTTTCCATGTAAATACCTTGCTGATGGGACAGTAGAAAATTAAGTAATTTCAAATAACTTCAGTTAGCCGTAATATTTTTTTAGAGTCCTAATTTACATGTATCCAACATATTAAAACCGTTTTTGGATACAAATTCTAATCTATATATACTTTTCAAATATTTGATGCAGTAGAATCTTGCATTAAAAATGCCCAATCAAAAAACAACTTTTGCATGTGATTTTTTATTTTTCAATCGATTTTGAAAATTAAGATATTTATAATTACCACTAAAATGCCTGTTTCACCAATATAATTCTTATTTAAGGTACTATTTGCATTTTTCGTAAAATTCAAGAAAACATTACGTGGTCTGGTTTTAATTCCATTAAGTGATGTGAAAGCTTATATTAGCAGGATTTTATAACGGATATTTCGACAATAACACACGTTTAAACACATTGTTTACTGAAAAAATGCGATAACCTGTTCAAAATTACCTATTATATGTTTTAATTTTACAATATGTAAACTTATTTAAGCCGAAATTAATGTTTTATATCATACCCCCAGCCAACCCCGTTTTTGCTTCTTTTAGCAGGGATTGGTTGGGGTATGAAAGATCAAAGACCTGTCATGCAAGCGTCAATTGTATATACTAGTGTTTTAGAAGAAATCTTTTTCAGAGTTAGTCCATTTCCATTTTTTTACCCACCTAACTGTTGTTGTTTGTTGATATTGATGGCAAAAGTTCATTTAGTGGTCTAGGTATTTGTTAAAACAGTTCCAGCGACAACTAAACCCACCGGGACTTGCGACTTTCAAGAAATATTATCAAAGGAAGCGAATCATGTGCCATATTACAAAATATAAACATTATCTCTGCTTCACCATTATATAATCATGGTCAATGAAAACGTACCACAAAACAAATCCTTGTAAAAGTTAGATTTTGAGGCATTTGGGACAAAATATTTAACAAAAGAGTATGATAATGGACCTTTGGAAACGGCCGAGCACGACACATACGAAATATTGCAGTCTCGGTTTGATTGAGACTGTTCATGAGTGGTAGTGAAATATGCTAGCTACCGCTCAGTCGACATTTAACATCTTTTACATGCATATCTGGATGTAGTGCATTTGGCATTGGGAATTTCACGTTTTTTTAGTTTGCATCGCACAGACATCATTATCTCAAAAAATACATTGCACAATACTGTCAGAAGTCAAACAATAAAAAGGCCAGTAAAACCAACTGGAATTTATTTCGAGACAGATTAATACAGCTTTTATGATTATCCATAGTAAACAATGCTAAATGACAAGGTAAATAACTGTGTAACTCCTTGTCATAAAATCCTACCAATAAACATGAAAGCCAAGTTAGGTATTATCAATATGAAATACTTAAAACATAGAAAATATTGGTTCATCAGTTTTATTCCAAATGGTTTGCGAATAATTTAACAGTATTACATAGGGGGTTAATGGTGAGTTTTCATTGACCGTCAGTATACATAAACCTTCTAAATTTGGAGCGAGGTTATCGTCTGATTACGTGGTCCAAGTATTAACGTTCATACACCATCCAACCCTTCTCAAAGAAGCGAAAACGGGGTTGGCTCGGGTATGAAATAAACCTTAATAAAAGTTTGCATATTGTAAAATTACAACAGTGAATGTGTAATTGTAAACAGGTTATCGCATTTTTTTTCAGTAAAAATGATTTTAAACGTGTTTTATTGTCGAAATATCCGTTATAAAATACTGCTAATATAGGCTTTTCCATCGCTTAATGGAATTAAGGCGGGACCACGTAATGTTTGAGGCAAAGACCTGTGGTGATCTCTTTATGCAGGTATGTATGCCCGAAAATGCTGAAAACACTCATCATATGTGTTGAATAAATTGTCCGTATGTTTATTTTTTATAAACTTTTACATTTCAGGTAAAGATAGCAGAATTACGATGTACACTTGTAATGATGAAACGCAAATAAATATCGGTTTGTTGTGTGACTACTACCCCGACTGTCAAGACGGCTCAGATGAAACTGACTGCGGTACGTATGAACTAACGAATACGCTATATAGTTTATTTAGTAGTTAATATTATTCATTTGTATTTAGAGTTAAAATCCACTACTAGCTTTGGGCCGATAGCTTTGCTGGAATAATAAAACTTACTAGAAGAAACAGATGTATATGTTTGACGATGTTGCGATGCATGATGTGTTAAACGCTAAAGAAGTAATCGAGTTTCCGAAACAGAAATAACGGAACGGAAGCCGACATATTTGTTTAAATGCAGATTTGCTGTCAAAACATACATTTTCGTTTCACATATCACAATTTACTGTTAAAACATACATTTGTAGAAAATCACAGCTACCATTGTAATCGCTCATTTGAGCTGAAATCTGGGAAATATGAAAAGTAAAGAACCTTTAAACAGTTCAAATAGTATAGAGTAAAATGTAGCATTTTTTCAATAATTCAATAGCCATAACGATGTTTTTTGTCTGATAAATCTAGTTGTTAACATTTAATATTATATACACAGATTGGTTAAGATCATATGAAAAATTAAGGAGCTAGAGTGGTCACAAGGCAGTTTAATAAACAAAGAACTATAACTCTGGTGTTACTAAACTGATAATGGTGGTTTATGAACTCGTCCGGGCTATCTTAATCATCACCAAGAATGCCGAGTTTGATAAATATCAAATACAAGGTTATTGTACTAGAGTGTTTACAAGGCAAAACATGCCATTTTATAATAAATCAACAGCCACAACTAGTACTATTGTGATACTTCTTTCATATAACTGTTACTTGAATTTGTCCGATCTACCATTAATATCAACAATCTGGTTAATGTTGGTGAAGATCCAATACAAAATGAGTGCCTTTGTGCTAAAGTGTTCACAAGGTCGACGACTGCATTTTATTTTGTTACGAATCTTTTCTTATCTGACTTTTCCGAGCTAACAGCAATAAAAAAACCTGACAAATTTGGAAAATATCATATTAAAAATGCCCTATTGAGTTCACAAGGCAAGAGTTAATGGACCACGAACAAATCGCCATCCCAAAAGCTGTGCTGGCCTTTGGATAGTAGAACTCAACATGAAACCGCTTCTATATACCCACAATGCACATCTCGTACATTGATGAAACATAAGCTTATGGTCTTCAACCAAGTTTGTTCAAATGGTGACTTTGTGGTTTTATTTGGCCCATCCTCAGGGGTTAAAGTTACACAAACAGTTATATAGGCACATCATCAAACACGTTTTCTTTTGATAAAGATTTGCGAAATGTTAAGAGCTAGAGGACAAATATCTTGCTCATTGGGATTTTACTAAGTTTATGAGTTTGCCACGCCCATGTGGTAACATGTTTAACATAGACTTTATATAGAACATATCTTATCTGAAACTACAAAAGGTCCCATACATGATTTGCATTTAACATCATTTTATGGTCGTCAACAAGTTTTGTTCAAATGTTGACGCTGGGATTTACTTGGCGCCACTTCAGGAGTCTCACTATTACAGTTTGATATAGGAAAATGTTTGCAAAATCTTTTTTAACATTACACGAGCTAGAGGTCTGATAGTCTGACTTTAGTTTTGAATTATGGTCTTCAACAAATTTGGTTAAATGGTGAATGTGGGATCATATTTGGTCACTAGTTCCTAGGTAAAGGTCGCGGAGACCCGACAAAAAATACACGTTTTCCAAGCTGTAACTCGAGTACTTTTCAAACTAGGATCATGAGACTTCATAGGTAAACTGTCTATGGGACACTGATGAGCCCTATTGTTTTTTCAGTTTACTATGCCACAGGTCACGGTTACCCGAATAAGCGAACATGTTTCCGTACTATAACTCGAGTACATTTCAATCTAAGATCTTGAAACTTCATTATCTAATTTAAATAGACCGCTCGCGGAATAAGGGCGATCTCTTTTGTTTTTGAGTTTTTTTTCAAAGGTGAAAGTGATCCGACATAGAAAACCGCTAAAACAAGTACCATTCAGCGTAGGATCATGAAAGTTCATAGCCTGCCCTTTAGAAAACTATGATTCTTATTGTGTTTTTGGTCACTAGGTCAAAAGTCATGATCGCGGTGACCGACAAAGAAAAATGTTTCCCCGCTATAACTAGGAGTACTTTTAAACATAGGATTATAAAACTTCACATCCAGACTACCTATGTGACAAGCATGAGCCATATTCTTTTTGAGGTCACTAGATCAAATATCAAGATCATTCTGACGCGAAATAAAAAAACATCTTTCGCGCTATAACTCATGTACCTTTGAATCGAGGATAGTGATATTTCATATATAGACAGTCCATATTTCATATATAGACAGTTTATTATTGAGATCAAATGTCAAGGTAGCTGTGACACGAAATAGAAAAAGACCCGCTTTCAACCTAGGATCATAAAACGTCAAACATGTAGATAAACTGCCCATGGGTTAAGGATAATACCTTTTGTTTAGAGGTGGCTAGATCAAAGATCACGGTGGTCCGACATAGACAGAAATGATATGTACGAAAACAAAAGTTTCTAACCACTGGTCTCACCCCAGTGGCGAAAGGTCAAGGTCAAAATGTCAAATTCACCGTAAGGAACATTAATCCGTGAATTACAATGTCTTTAATGACATGTCTTACATGCTTTAAATTATGATATACCCATGCAATATGGAACAGTGTTTGCGATTAATGCACGGATCCTCCAACCCGGGGGAAAGAACTTTTTGTCATATTGTGTCAGTATACATTGTTGCTGTTTCATCGTAATCAAAACTCCTCCTACATTTCTTGAAGGAGCTCGTCCATATCACAGTGGTTGATTAGGACATGTAGTTAACAACGACTGTTTCGAATCCGGGATCTTGAGCCAGGGGTCATGATCAATTTAAAAAAACAACAACATTAAACCCACGACTTGGCACAGTGACTAATTTGGATGTGTGGCTGAAAACAAAGCTTTCGAATCCAGGGTTTCATCCCTGTGAAATGAGTTCAATGTCAAAATGTCAGATTCACCAAAATAAACATTAAACACGTGCATTTCAATATTTTCTATAAAATTTCTCACAAGGTGAGGATATATGTATATATTATGGAACGGGTTTTGCGATTTGATCTATGGATTCTCCTCCCAGGATGTACGGTTACATGGGATCAGCTTCATTTTTGGTTTTACCCTTCCCTTCGTCCGTCCGTTGTTAATGTTTGCTTTAACAACTTCTTCTCAGAAACCGCTTCAGTTTTGATAATTAGATCAACGCCACATACAAGATGGCCGCATTGCTATAAATGTTCAAAACCTTAAAAAATCTCCTTCTCAAGAACCACGGAATGGTTTTGATAGTTTTTTCTTTATTAATGATTGCATAACCTACGACTATCAAGTTTGTGCAAAAGAAGTCTCCGGGGTAAAAATAGCTGCACCCCGGGGTCCGAAGAATATATATAGAAATTGTGCATTTTTTCCATAGACATATATGGAAAAACTTCTTCTCTGAAACCACAAGGTAGAGAGGTCTCATACATTTCATGTTGTATCAGCTTTTGGTTTTCTACTCTGTTTGTTCAAATAGTGAAACTGGGGTAAAATCTGTCCCGCCCCGGGGTCACAGTTTTACATAGCGTTATAAAGGAAACATATTTAAGATATATCCTTCTCTCAAACACGTAGAGGTATATTATTTTGCTTTTATCATAAGCCTATGATCCTCTACCAAGTTTATTTCAAATTGTGACCTCGGGGTCAAATTTTGGCCCGCCCCGGGTTCACAGTTTTACGTTACAGTTATATAGGCATTTTTTAAAAATCTTATTGTTGTTTAATGGTATATGTCTCTATAAATAAAAATTAGAATAACATTTCTATTGCAATTAGTTTCAGGTGATGATACAACTTTACAGGGGTATACATGACTGGACTATTGTGTAAAAATAAGTAAGAATGACAGGTGAAAGGGCGATTTCAAATTGCTCTTTCAGTGTTTCATTATCTCTGAATGCCAATCTCTAGAACGGTTCTTCGAAACCTAAGTATGGGATTTAGCATCGCTTTTAACAATAGTTTAGTCATATCACTACGTTGTCTATTTGTAACCGTGAACCCACTGGTCAAATCTATAACATTACCACACCGAAATAAACTACAAAGATACACAACATGAGACCCCACCCAAAAGCTGACCGATATTTCCAAGCAATATATCCTTTTAATTTTTAACGGCAAGCAGCAGAAACATACCATTTCATAGTTTTTGATGTGACGTTGACAATGATTTTTACCATGCCTCACGCATGCGAGGCTGAAAATCTAACATTTCGCAAGCATTGCGTTTTTTTCAAATCTTAATTACTCTATTGATACATGTAAGCTGTTAAATTTGAATCTGTGACATAATTCGTGTTCTATATTAAATATTAACATATTATTTAATGTTATAGTGGCTGTCGAATGTACACCATTTGAAGAATGGAGATGCGATAACGGTCAATGTGTACCTACCGATCTACTTTGTGACAACCATTTTGACTGCCACGATAGTTCGGACGAAGGCCGTAAAGCATGTTCTGGTAAGACATTTCATTTTAAGATAATGAATAAAAAGCAATGAGTTTCTACGGTAAGCCAACACGAAAACCACGTTAACCGTCATATGCATACCATCTTTGGGATGGCTCAAAATTCTGTACTATTGGCATTTTAAATATTGAGTTCTGCTCAACCCGGGGCTAGAGAACGTGAAAGGTAGCAAGCACTTTTCACTACCGTTCATGAACAATCAAACCGAGACTGCAATAGTGTTTGTCTTTATTTTGCTCGGCGAGTGCCAAATTTCTCCTTTCATACTTTTTTATAATTAGGTCATAGCGTGGAAATAAAAATGATATACTGAACAACAAAGTTACCGTCGCTGAAATTAATGTTAATAATAAGTTAAAAATAGCAATCTTAAAACTAATTATCAAGTGGAAATAAAACAATCAGATGTTTTTATTACCATGGGCCAATTTGTGTTCAGCGTCCAAATGCACCAGTTAACGTCAACGAGCTTTGGTAAATGATTTTTGAAGAGTAGACAAACATTTCTCAAGCTGATATCAATACTTTGGTTAACAATTTGCCTCGACGTATAGCATGAGAGCTACAAACAGTTTCTACTACGCGAGAATGGCCAACAGGAACATTTGGACAATTATGCTGGATGCTTTCTCTAGTTTCTGAAAATAATATCAGTCTTGCAAGCTTTGGATGGGGGTAAATCAATGTTGGGAATTGATGTAGGCGGGTCATTTGACCCATAGTCAATGTCACTATTACTATAAATAAAAACTGGTTTCCGATCAACAACTTTAATTTTCCTAGGGCGATTTTAAACAAACTTTACCAACAGGTGCGGCTCACGAAAATTAAGCTCGGGAATGCTAATCGGGTCATTTTGTCCAAGGTCAAGGTCTCCTTTTACTATAAATTAAAAAATAAATTGGTTTTGACCAATAACTTTTGTTTCTCTTAAGGCATTTTGACAAAACTTTACAAAACTATGCGGCTCATAGAAATAAAGCTGCGCTTGCTATTCGGGTAATTTAGTCTAAAATCAAGGTTACTGTTTCTATAAATAGATTATAAGAATGAGTATCCATGTGAGATAGGGAAATCTCACCCGAGGGTCAAAATTGTAACCAGGGACGAGACTGTGTCGAGTTCATGGTTGCAATTCTGATCCCGAACTCATGATGGATTATTTTTCTCCAATTATGCACTTAGTACAGGCATACTTCAATGACTGTATTTGATTAGGCGACGTCACCAACGTGACATCATGACGTTTCATGTAAGAGTCACATGTCATGTGAGATTATAAGAATCCATAATGAGTATCCATGTGAGATAGGTAAATCTCACCCGAGGGTCAGAATTGTAACCACGGACGAGGCTCTGCCGAGTTCCTGGTTGCAATTCTGATCACGAGGGTGAGATTTATCTATCTCACATGGATAAACTCATGGTGGATTCTTTTTCTTGCATATCAATGACATTGTGTGCATCGACGTCACCAATAACTAACATTTTAATGTTTTTTTTTACACAATGACGTCATGCATCTGTTCACGTTATTGGCGTCATTATTGTTGCGCGTGAATTTTATCTCGACCGTAGGGTGAGATGAAAATATCTAGCCCCGGTAAAATGACGGATTTCCTTGTCCGGTATGCAATAAAGAGTTATCTCATATCTCACATGACTAGAAATGGGAGAAAATTGGTTTCCTATCAACAACTTACTTTCTTTCTGGGATTTTAACGAACTTTAATAAAAGGTGCGGCTCATGGATAAAACGACTAAAAAGGAATGTGGTGCCTTGAAGTTAAAAAGAAAACAACTGTTGTTATATTCGTTAATAAATGTATATGGCGGGTATTGTTTGCTTTATCCTTTGCAGTACATACACAGTTAATAAGTTCAGTCCCATACTTTTCAAACTGTTAATCTGGCATTTTACGGTTCCGAATTTCACACACGAGGTGGTAATGGTGTAACGCGTTACATTTACGTTGCGTTAGATTACTCCATTGACATATTCATCTGTCACTTTGTGTGCATCGACGTCACCTATAACTAACATTTTAATGTTTTTTTTACACAATGACGTCATGCATCTGTTCACGTTATTGACGTCATTATTGTTGCGCGTGAATTTTATCTCGAGAGTAGGGTGAGATGAAAATATCTAGCCCCGGTAAAATGACGGATTTCCTTGTCCGGTATGCAATAAAGAGTTATCTCATATCTCACATGACTAGAAATGGGAGAAAATTGGTTTCCTATCAACAACTTACTTTCTATCTGGGATTTTAACGAACTTTAATAAAAGGTGCGGCTCATGGATAAAACGACTAAAAAGGTATTTGGTGCCTTGAAATTAAAAACAAAACAACTGTTGTTATATTCGTTAATAAATGTATAGGGCGGGTATTGTTTGCTTTATCCTTTGCAGTAGTTCATACACAGTTAATAAGTTCAGTCCCATACTTTTCAAACAGTTAATCTGGCACGGTTCCAAATTTCACACACGAGGCGGTAATGGGGTAACGCGTTACATTTACGTTGCGTTAGATTACTCCATTGACATATTCATCTGTCACTTTATCAACAAAATCAAAAAACAACAACAACAACAATAAAAAAAAAAAAAATCGCACAACCTGCCCGATAACTGCGTGGCAATAATTCTTCTTATTTACTATAGTTTCCTCCAGAACAAATAGTTTTCAAACTTTGTCATAAATAACATGAGAAAATGTTGTGTGAATTCCTTTGACTACTCCTTTTGAAGAGCTCATGTAAATACAATCCTGAACTACACAGGAAATTGTCAAGACAGGGGACTACACCCGTGCTATGACATATCCGTGAAGTGCATTTCAAGGTCGTTAGCAGAAGATCTTGTGTATGACTGTTGTGACCAGGGTGATGAACCACCTAAGCCGGATACGATATTTCCTGTATGTATAACTACAATGAAGAAACATCTTTATATGGAATATTATAACTTTGGTGAAGACTTGTATGGTAAGTTCATTTTTTTCTAACACAAATACAATACAGTTAATTTCAATTGAATAAATGGTATATTTTAGTCACCTATATTAAACACTTGCAACTTTGTTAAAACTATCAATGCCTTCAGCGTCCTTTTACTTTTAAAATAAGAAAGTTGCATCATTTCCTCTAAATAATTACCGTTTTATCGCATTAAAAGATCACAATATACATGTAAGATAGAAGATGAAACGCATTTCTTTGTTGATTTATATTCACACTTACGGTCTGCTGTATTTTCGATTTGTTTAGAGTTAATGGTTCTATCAATCAAAAGTTAATGCATATTATGCCAAGACAATCTTGACAACTTGCTAAATTCTTGTATGGAGATCGCTCACATGCCAAATTATCGGAACCAATCAGATTAAAGATCGTGGCATTTGTTATATACTATTTCATACCGCAAAAACCAACCGAAGTTCAGGGTTCGAGCCTATATAAGGCAACATTTTTTAAACTATACAATGTTAAGCTATTTCAAAACATATTATACGAAACTACTACGGAATAAATCTGATTGGTTCCGACAATTTGGCATTTGAGTACTCTGTATGTGCTTATTTATTCATTAAATCTTAAATAACTAATTATTCAAGTTAGCATGCCTTGAAGGAAGTGTCTCCTGTTAACATTTTTATGGATGTATTTGACACATATATTGAAAACTTTAAGGATCTTTAGCACCCTTTCATTTAAAAAAAAAATATGTTTGAATAAATATTAAAATTTTCGTCGATTTTATTTGTATTTTTGACTTGGACCTTTTTGCCTGCACCGTAACACATCTTTATTTATATTGTTGAGAATACTTCGTTTTATTATAAATAAACTTCCAAAAATCTTTTATTTCATGCTTATTTTTGTGGGTTTACCCCAAAATTGTCAAGATGTATAAACTGTATTTATTCCAAACATTTTCCCATGCAATGGATATTTCTAAATCATAAAGAACATTCATCTCCCTCATATTATAATACAACTGTATTTCTGACATATATAGGAGAATTATATTTTTAAAAATAATTTCTTTTATAGCGATTTTGGTTTAAATTTGCATTATTTGGCCCCATAAAAAACGGCTTTTCCAAATCTTTGATACTTTAGAACTATTTCTGTATCTGAGCACATATTTAGATGAATGAAAATGCTTTAACAACTTCTGATTTGTGTAACTGGAAGTGTTAATATTTGTTTTATATAATTCTTCCAAAAATCAGCGACTTGTATGCGTTCTAGCTAATTTAACCCCAAAAATGTCAAGCTGTATATATTTTATTCATTCCATATTAGTTTTATCTTCATGAATATAACAGACAACTTTCAGGAGCTTCAGCTCTCTAATATTACAAAGATAAAAATATTCAAAAAAAGTATATTTAACTTTTTAAGGATTTTTTTTCTTCAAATTTGCATGTGTCTAAAGAAATGTTAAACTACCGTTTCAGAAAAAGTATCACCAAACTACCGTTTCAGAAAAAGCATCACCTTGGCTATTTCTTTGGTACCGAAATGTTGAGTAGCACATGGACTAATAGTTGTATTGAATAACTTACGTTTAATACCTCTAAGTGATTATTTCTGTTTCTTTTGTTGAAAACGAGAAGAAGTTTTTAATTTAGTCTGTTGAATGTTACCTGTGATATGAAGGCTTCATAATCTCTGATCCCAACTAAATTCCATTTTGTTTATTTCGCCCAATATTTTCTCGTTTAGGGCAAAGCATTTTGTTGGAAACTCGGACCATACGTCGCTGGCCTTGGGATGGTGTGAAAATACCTCATTGAAGGTTTTATGGTCACCGTCATATGCATACCATCTTCGGGATGGCTCAAATGTCTGTACTATTGACATTTTAAATATTGATTTCTGCTCAACCCGGAGCTAGAAGGCGTGAACGGTAGCAAGCACTTTTCACTACAGTCTCATTCGAACCGAGACTGCAATATGTAATAGATAAAGTCTGGTCTCAGCGAGTTGGCTTATTTAAACCTAAATAAACTTAAATAACCAACGAGCTGAGACAGACTCTATCTGTGTTGTAGCATGGTGTACTTAGTAACACTGTGACGTCATA
Source organism: Cyrtodaria siliqua (assembly GCA_037043455.1). NCBI lineage: Eukaryota > Metazoa > Mollusca > Bivalvia > Adapedonta > Hiatellidae > Cyrtodaria > Cyrtodaria siliqua. The sequence goes on along the minus strand of JAWPHD010005406.1, from coordinate 53,989 downwards.
GTGACGGTACTCTAATATCCAATATCGGGTAGTTGTAGTACGGTATAGCCACGCTCCTTTAGTGATCATAAATTAAACGATTAATGCTCTGCATTTCATCAAAGGAAACGTTACCGACCATGTTACAATATTTTGTATTTATCGTGTTCGGCGATTTCAATATTTATTCATATTTATTACAATCTGTATATCTGTTACAATCAATATATTTATTACTTATTTTTTATCACTTTTTAAACAAAGACTGCACAATCAATATATTCAAAACTGGAATTCAAGATTATCAGAGTCTCCTAAAGCAAGATTTTATATTTTATTTGCAAAGTTTGGTTTTCAGTCCTACTAAAGTACAATTACAATAAAAAAGTTTATAGTTGCACTGTCGAAATTAAGACTCTCTTCCCATAGACTGGAGATAGAAGCAGGGAGGTTTAAAAAACCGAGAAAAACGCCTTTGCAAGAAAGAAAGTGCCAACATTGCAATATTCTTGAAGATGAATTTCATTTTGTGTTTGAATGCCCTCTTTAATGCCTTAGAAAACAATATTTAAAGACTTTTTGGAAAAACCCAAACATGTTGAAGTTAATAGATCTCATGACGTCAAACAGTACGAAGGTACATCGATGTTTAGGACAATATATTTATGTCGTTCAGTTTAAGAAATGAGATCTGTGCAACTAATAGTTAAGAATCTTACGGAATTATTATTATTATTATTATTATTCTCCAAAAATCTTGAGTAAGTGAGTGAGTGAGTAAGTTAGTAAGGGAGTGAGGGACAAGCTGTTTACTGATCGCTTGAATGCATCAGTATTTGGGAAAGGGAACACATTGTCTATATTCTCGCGTGTATGATATGTAAAAGTAGTGTATTATTTATTAATTGATAATACTAATTATACTGGTTTGTGAAAATATTTAAATTATGTTTATACAATAGCTTGCTTGCCATATTTAAATTGTTTTGTAACTCATAGACATGTTTTGTCTTTTGGATGAATAAAGTTATCTATCATATTACAATCAGTATATTAAATCGTTATGCATGTTTGTATGATATCACTTACAAATGTAAATCAGGTGAAATAAAATATTAAATTATAAAAATAAACGTGAAGACAAAACCTGTAGTGTGTCCCTTACATGTAGGAAAGTAGAGTGTCTACATATATAAAGTCTAAGGTCTAGTGGTAGAGTGGAGCGCTGTGTACTAGTGGTATAAAGTTGGACCCACGATCCAAACGCCGTAGGTTCGATCCCCGTCATAACCATATGCGTTGATGCGTTGTGTCCCTGGGCAAGACCCGTTATCTTTATTGCTGGTTCTACCCAGGAAGTCAAATTCATGTGCGAAAGCTGTTTTCAATGCAAAATTCTGCTGCATGAAAATTTAAAAAAAACATGTTTATTAGAATGTTATGGTTTTAAATGGTTGGATATTAGTAAATTAAGACACCCTTAAAGTTTCATAGCAAACTATGTAGGATTACTGAAGTTATTTGAAATTTCTTAATTTTCTGCTGTCCCACCAACAAGGAATTTACATAGGAAAAACCGCATCAAAAAATCATTTGGGCTGTAAAATATTTATTACTCAATCGATTTGCAAAAGTAAAAATGCCAGTTCTAATGATATATAATTGATGTACGTATTATTTAAATTTCTCAAGTTACTACAGAAAAGCCTTTGGCTGAAATAAGCGCCCCAAACAATAATTATTACACGGATATCTTAAGAACGTGTTATTGTTAAAGTGTTTCCTTGACACTAAAAAAGATGATCGTGTTATGTGTTGTTTTTGGGCCTACCCGAACAACTTTTTCTTAACCAACTATATGCACACAGGTTGAATATATGTTCTACATGGAGACTGTTTAACTGATCAGAATATAATGTTTTCCTTATGAAAATTATTGCTTGTTTGTTTGTTCAGGTACATTGGGCGGATCTTGCAGTAATGGATCGATTCATGTTCAGGACATAGGATTTACCCAGCATTTTGGAACACGTGAAAATGTGACAGTAGTCAATTTTATCTTAGAAAGTAAATATCTATTCGAGAGACTTGTCAGCATCTCACAAACTTGCCGTCAAATTGTTATTATACGGCATGAATCACCTGATGAGACGTTTGGTCTTAGGTAAGTTTTTTATCAGTGAATATAATAATTATTTTGTTTCCTCTTCTAGATTGCCTTATTAAGCTGAGCTGTGAGATAGTATTTTGATGGTCTCAATTTCGGTATTGTTTATAATTTTGGATAAGCTAAACGTGCATTACTTGTGAAAAGTGTGATTCAGCATTGATCATGCAGTTAATGAAATCCAAGTTGCCCCACGCGTTTCTTCTTAATTAAACGACTGAATGAAATCTTTACCATTCGCTGATGCACTCGCATGCATTATACTGGTTCAAACAAGACTCCACGACGTTACGTCAATCTTACTTGCGGTGGATGGCGATATATGCTATGTTTGAAATGCATACAACATTTGTATTTGCTTCAATATGTTCATAAAAAAGCACACACCTTCTGCAATATAATTAAACATAATACATGAAAAAGCGTATCCAAATCGGATGTTACTATCATTTCCATTTTATAAGACATGTTCACGAACTTTTGGATAACCCCTTCTATAAGTTGTTAGGAGACCAATTGATTACTCGGTTTACAAATGCCGTTTTGGGCTGAGTAGTCGCGATAACCCAGCCGCATGCCATCCTTTTCTCCTACGTGACGTAGATTCCGAACGTCTGGGTGACCTAGACTACGAGCTGAGTAGCCTTATTCAACAGTGACCCACGCATTCTGAATCAACTGCTAGACGAAATTAGGAAAACATTGTCGTAATATTTTGAACTAAAGATTTCAATACGACATAATAAAACTTAGACGTGTATGTCCAAGCTAAGGTGTGTATAGGTATACTGTAATACAAAGTGGTTCAATGAGTTTCATGGTAGTGTTGTAAGTGCAAGCTTTCAATTTTGCCGGGGACCATACATATTGCTTAATCGCCTTTGATAACACTGACTATTTTCATATGTGTTCAGTATGTACTCTTTTTTTTGAAACATTACCAGTTTGAAAATGATACACTGTAACTGAAGAAACTTAGATTAAACGTCTGCTGAAGCCGATGAAGCAGTCTGAAGAGGAAACTAAAAGCGAAAGCTCTGTGGCAGGAGAAGGTGAATTTGAAAATATCGAAAAAGATAATCAAAATAATACAAGACTTAAAAACCTATGATGGAGTTATATCTGCAGTATTATGAACACTCGTATAGAATAACGAAAGGCCGTTTAAAAATGTGTACTACATGTGCCATGTACATCAGGGAAACTAAAATCAGAGCTTGAGCATTTAGGGTGAGCATTTAGGGAAACCACGATTTAAAGCAACAAGTCAATGCCAAAATCGACGCCGGCTTGCTTCTTGCGGTAGATGTACAGCCCTATAATTTATTAAGCATACTTAGACAATTCATAAACTGTTAGTGAGGTATATTTTAAAAATCCATTTAAAATAGCATCAACACTACATACAAACGTGTTTTTCATCCAAAGAATGTGAACATTAACTTAATATATTTTAATAGCCTCTAATCTCGGAGAGGATGTAGTAGGGCTTTGTTTTTGCTTACACAAATTAGATATAAAAGCCGAAAGGAAATGTAGCATTGAAGTACCACAGTCAACCAAAAGCACACATAGAAACAAACAACAATTTAAGAGATGACTAAAAGTTAAGACACGACATCCAAACATAATAGGGCTACCGAACTAGGACGTACAGCGGCAAAAAGGGCCGCTGGGGGTCTGCACAATCATGGCAATCATATGAATAGTTTACTAACTACAATTGAAAATGCTCGATGTATACCGGGCGGTCAGTGTCTACTTCTAGGTTCAAGGTTTTGTGTGTATACCGACAACACTGGTATTACACATTTTGTAATTTAAGTTGTGTAAGGCAACGTACTACATATCCCTTATCACCCTGACGAGAACGGCAATCGTAAACAGTTCTGTCAATAGACCAGTTCTGACAGTACATAGCAAGACGTTGCTATATTTTGGTTTAGGAAGAGGGTGTTTTGACTTAATGGAACAGATAGATTTTACAGCAGGCTATAGACAATAATAGCGTTTCTAATAGACAAGAGTCGATATAATCATAATAACTACACCTGTGTGAGTATGAATCAACCGATGTTAAACTGGGTGAATAATACTGGACACATATCAGCCGATAACAATGGCACGAGCGTTTTAGTACCTTCATTATAAATAGGTACCGGAGTACTTTAAACATATCATTTCGATAAAAGAATGGTATATGGAGTGTAATAAGCTTATATAGTAGGAGTCCCACAGTGTGGTAGGAATGCGTATTAATAACTTTAGTGGTGCCACTTATACGGATCGTTATGAAAGATTCAGAATTGGAAACCTTGGGTGTTGTGATAGAAACCAACGAACGATATTACATTTAACATTAAATTCCTCAGACTGCCATGTACCTTTAGCAAGTAGATCGATACACGCCCAGGAACATTACGTGTTTCGAGTATTAACTTTCATACCCCATCCAACCCCATCTCCAAGAAGCGAAAACGGGGTTGGCTGGGGTATGAAATAAAACCTTAATTTCGGCTGAAAATGTTTTCGTATTGTAAAAGTAAAACATTTAATAGGTAATAATGAACAGGTTATCGCATTTTTTCAGTAAAAAGCGTTTTTAAACGTGTTTTAGTTGTCGAAATATCCGTTATCAAATCCTGCTAATATAAGCTTTCCCGTCGCTTAATGGAATTAAGGTGGGACCACGGAATTAAGGCGGGACCATGGATTTAAGGCGGGACCACGTAATGAATACATGTTTTACATGTTCTAGTCACCATAGTCGAGTTTTATGTTGTTCATCTGTACAACCCGTTTGTGTTTGTCTTATTTGGCCTTTTATTCATCTTTAAATTTGTTCTTTGTTTATGTGTGTGTTTGTGGTTGACCTTCGTCCTTGAATGCTGCTTTTCCCGTTCGAATTTTATATCTATATATACATTTAAGGATTTGATTTCTATATTTAGATCTTTCTACGGGGTATGAACAACAATAGGCTTCTTTCAAGTGCGTTAAGGTGCAACAAAACGCAAAATTATATTGCAGGCATATGCAATTGCTATGTAAATATGTATGTTTTGTTCTCCAGTGTCGGGGAAATGCAAAAGCGCATTAACAGCATGGCACGTATAAGTTGCTTAAATGACCATCCGAGTTCCATGGAGGTGTTTTCTTATTAAATTACTTTTTTTTCTCGGTTCTCTTATAGTTTCAAGGTTAAATGTTCTTCATATAGTAGTTGTCATTGTTATACAACCATCAACACGTAAATCCCCTTATATTTAAACAAAAATAAAAAAGATTCAATGTTATATCCATCCGTGTTAAAGTTACAATAAACTTTTTTCATTTGCCGATTAATAAATTCATAAAGTTTCAATTCTTCAAACTCGGATATTTCGTCTACAATCGTAATCAAATCCTATACCATTTGAGGAAGTTATACTGAAGCGAAAAAAAAACGCAACTCGGGAATTTCCGCTATATATTGTATATACTTAATTCCAACAATATTCCAAAGAAAGTCCAAGATGTTTTGTAAAATAAATGTTGCAGTTAGTTAGAGAAAGGATACAAATATGATGTTGTAGACGTTTTGGTCACAGTACACTTTGTAACAAGACATTCATAAAATTTAATGTTGAAGTTATTCTTTTTTAAATTGAGCCATTTCAGTACTGTATTTAACGTAAATAGTTTGCAAAATTGTGCATCCTAAGTTTGCTCACATGCTTGAGCCAAACGCGTTCTCTGTCAATAACGAAACTTTGAACATGTTGAAGGAATACTATTTGCTGCGTTATGTGTTGATTTAGTCTTTTTTTCCCGAAAGGAAAGATCTTACATAACCACGTACCATTCGATTAACAGCAGCATAGGTCACATACATCATATAGCGGAAATTCCCGAGTTGCGTTTCTGTTTCGTTTAGTTTAAGATGTTATTCACAACACATTCAAATTAGCGATATGGCGAAGGAAAGATGGCAAACATGTACGATTCATAATCGGAATGTGGTATTTGACGTCAGATATTATAGACATTGGATATTATGGACTATTATACATAACTAAACCAGGAAAGATTTGGACACTTTACAATTTTGATTAAAGAGACACATGAACATTTTGATTAAATGGACACTTACCAATATTATTTGGACATTATTATAAAATCGAATTTTAAAGAAATACTGGATCTAGTTTATGTGTATTCTGTAGGTGAATATCTTTCATTGTACTAATTTAATACATATATTGATTATATTTTAAAATTGTTGTTAACAGTTTTGCACTTCCGTTCTTGCTATATTTATGCTTTAGTATATCTTAAGTAGATGAATTTCCGGGTATGCAATGTCTCTTTTCAGTAAGGATGTACGGTCCCAGATACAGACAACATTTACATTAGAAGAACGACATAGTGCAATAACAAATGCAGAGTTGTCTGTCTACTGTTATCGTAAGCATAATCATCCTTTATACATCATATATTTGACATTTACTTTTAATCAGTATTTATTTGGTAAATGCGTGTATCATGTATTGTGATTTCTCTCTCGTACGGGGCGTCCGTGGCCGAGTGGTTAACGTCTCTGACTTGAAAGCACTTGCCCCTCACCGCTGTAGGTTCGATCCCTCAGGGGCCTAGGAATCTTTATGTGAGGAAGCTATCCAGCTGGCTTGCGGAACGTCGGTGGTTCTACCCAGGTGCCCGCCCGTGCACGAAAATTGCCCGGAGGGGCACCTGGGGTCTTCCTCCACGAGTCGAAGCTGGAAAGTCGCTATATGACCTTAGCTGTTGGTGCGACTATAAAATCCAGTTCAATTCTCTCTCGTACCGTAACGACAACAGTAAATGCTTGAAAATATCCGGCGCGTTATTAGTAAGAGCTTTAGTGTAACCACTCCACTGTAACCAATCGTCATAGGCTGGCTAGGTGGCTGAGTGACGCCAGCTCTCATTGCATCTACAAAGATGATGGATACAATAGTCTACGGTATCTGCTCTTAAGCGATTCTGGTATTCTAGATACAATCAAATATAAATAATACTTATCGATATGTGACTTAAGGTTTGGGCCATAATCATATCCTCAGGGTGAACATTCATACTATCACCCTCTCATAAATTTGATATTTATATATACTACTCAAAATTTTATTCTTCCATATAATTTTATTAGTAAATTATTCACAATAACGATATTAATTTCATTGATACTTCAACAATTCCACAATTTGAATCAAGTCATGAAATTACATGACCATAATCTGCCCTAAATAATTTCATGTAAAATAGAAATAATGCTATTTATTTCAGCAAGAAATTTGAGAAGTATATGTAAAGCACTATATACGAGAAGCAATGAAATGTTCATTTTATGTTCTAGCACCATACGCGATAAACGACAACGAACCCACAATGATGTGTAAAACAGGCATAGACAGGACAAAGATGTTTGCTCGCCACAAATGTTTACTTAATATCAAGCCTGATGGAGCTCCATATGGTTGTAGAGATGTGACACATCTGGACAACTGTGGTATGTATAATGCTCTTTATGGGTAGTTGTTTGATTAGTTGATTTGTGTTTTACATCATTTTCGGCACTTTTGCGCTATTTATCACGTGTGATTATTCCTTGGTTGGGAGAAACTTTGTCCTGGGCGGTGTAAACTTGCTGTGTAGGTAGCTTATATGAAAATAAATATCGGGATTTCGTTTGAGGTCGCTGGGGTTAAGATCATTGTCACTGCTAATACAAATAGACAAAGCGAAGCATATATGAAAAAAAAACAACTTTGGATTCCAATTGAGTTCACAGTGATCAAGGTTACTAAATCTGGAAAAAGGTTTCCGGGCAATGGGAGCGAAACTTTTTGTCCATAGTGGGTAGCGAGAAATACCAGTCATTTTTTCGGCGGCGGCGGCGACATTTTAAATCAACTATATCTCAACAATAGCTTTGTCAAAACTTTGTCAGATGCTTTGTTGGGTCAAAAGATACCACGTAATGCCAAATTACCAAGGTCAAGGTAATATTTTGCGTTATTTTCCCAAAACTTAACCTTGGTTAGGTAACTTAACCTCAGTTAACTGTATGCGATTGCCTCATTTTCTTTGTTTGATACTTGGTCATATGTATTGTGGCATTGGTGGACATCAAGGTAATATTTTGCTTATTTTCCCCAAACTTAACCTCAGTTAACTTTATGTAATTGCCTAACTTGATGTCTTTGATACTTGGTCATATGAATGGTTGGCATTGGTGGACATCGCTGAACGACAAAAAACACCATGTCAAGATCTCGTTTTGCGTTATTTACCCTAAACATCAGTTTGGTTAGATAAATTAACCTCAGTTAGCTTTTTCTGATAACTTTAATTTCTTTGTTTGATACTTGATCATATGTATTTTTGGCATTGGCGGACATCACTGAATGGCAAAATTACCAAGGTCAAGGTCATATTTTGTTTTATTTTCCCCAAACATAACCTTGGTTAGATAACTTAACCTTGATTAGGTAACTTAGCATTGGTTAGGTAACTTAACCTTGGTTAGGTAATTAACCTCAATTAACAGTAAATAATTGCCTCATTTTCACCGTTTGATACTTGGTCATATGTATTGTTGGCATTCGTGGACATCACTAAACGACAAAAACTACCAATATTAAGGTCATATTTTGCTTATTTCACCCAAACTTAACCTTGGTTAGGTAACTTAACCTCAGTCAACTTTATGTGATTGCCTAACTTTATGTCTTTGATACTTGGTCATATGTGTGGTTGGCATTGGTGGACATCGCTGAACGACAAAAAAATACCAAGGTCAAGTTCCCGTTTTGCGTTATTTACCCTAAACATCTGTTTGGGTAGTTAAGTTAACCTCGGTTAACTTGTTCTGATAACTTTAATTTCTTGTTGGACTTATAACATTTTCTTTATACAATTTTAATTTAAAACTGATACCAAACTATCCCATAAACGATATATTGCTTAATACTGTATGTACATTGTATTATTATTAATAAATACTGATAAAGGTGATCCTTTGAGAGCAACAAACACAATTAAGAGACTAAAGCAGCAGACTCGGTTTTATTGAGTCTGTTCATGAGAAGTAATGAAAGAAGCAACACTTCTCACGCCCCCTAGCACCGGCTTAAGCGGTATTCTACTTCAAAGCCACCCAAATTGGGCTCGCTGGTCCCAAAGGACCAGTAAAAAATAACACTACTGACTTTTTATTAACATATTGTATAGCAAAGGTCTACGTAATTGTGGATCATCCCTCGTAAAATTTATAAACGTTCATGAAAATTAGAGTTCTGCAACGTTTGTTTTCAAAAGGAAAGTTGACCTACGGTATGTGTACCCTGCATTGGACAAAGCATTCAGACCAATTTCGGATAAGGACTAACAGCGTTTTTTTCTATGATTAATTTCTGAATAGTACAATATCGATCCAGCGACATGTAACTGCTTCCATAGAAGTCATACCAACTATACATTACTATAAGATTGTATTATTAGTAATGAGCTTGTTACTGGCCCCCTACGAAAATATGTGGGGTTAATAACTTTTAATGAGTCGATTTATAGTGGGTGAGGCGGCAGCCGCGTCCCCTATACATTTGACTAACGCCACATATTTCAGTAGGGGTCTGTAACAAACCCAGTAAATGACATTGCATCGAGCATATAAGAGAAAATCAAGCAAAAATGATTCAATAAAAGAACAAAACACTCAAAACGTGACTTTGTTACTTTATTTAGTAACCCTGAACTAAATACTCCGTCGAGAGACTTTAATTAAAACTGATATTTAACCGAAAAATAGCACTTCAACGTCATTGAGACGTTCGCGCAATGTGACGTCATGAATGACGTAGACGTCACAACCGGTACAGATTTTAAATTCAGTATTTCAAAAAATCGACCGATGCAGGCACATTGTTAATTTAGTTGTTGGATTTGTTACTGGCCCAGAACGAATATGTGTCGGGCTCAGTCAGAAGTAGTAAGTGATTTAAAGTATGAATCGATAAGATCGGCCATATTGTTTTGGTGACTGACCTTTATGAAACTTACTCCACCCTCTATAGAAAAATGGTGGATAGCCATGTGACCGCTCTCAATCAGTGAGATGCCTAGAGCTGTGTGTAAGGTGCAGTAATTTAAAATTGATTCTTATTATGTTTTAATTGTATGTCAAAGCTGAAGTTATTTATAATTGTTATATCAGTATTTTCTAATTTATATTAACTAGACACTAATTGGTATAACAGTATTTTCTAATTTATATTAACTAGACATCATAAACACTAATTGGTATATCAGTATTTTCTAATTTATATTAACTAAACATCATAAACACTAATTGGTAATATCAGTATTTTTTAATTTATATTAACTAAACATCATAACACTAATTGGTATATCAGTATTTTCTAATTTATATTAACTAGACATCATAAACACTAATTGTTATATCAGTATTTTCTAATTATATTAACTAGACATCATTAACACTAATTGGTATATATGTATTTTCTAATTTATATTAACTGCACATCATAAACACTAATTGGTACATCAGTATTTTGTAATTTATATTAACTAGACATCATAAACACTAATGGGTATATCAGTATTTTCTAATTTATATTAACTAGACATCATAAACACTAATTGGTATATCAGTATTTTCTAAGTTATATTAACTAAACATCATCAACACTAATTGGTATATCAGTATGTTCTAATATATATTAACTAGACATCATAAACACTAATTGGTATATCAGTATTTTCTAATTTATATTAACTAGACATCATAAACACTAATTGTTATATCTGTATTTTCTAATTATATTAACTGGACATCATAAACACTAATTGGTATATCAGTATTTTCTAATTTATATTAACTAGACACTAATTGGTATAACAGTATTTTCTAATTTATATTAACTAGACATCATACACACTAATTGGTATATCAGTATTTTCTAATTTATATTAACTAGACATCATAAACACAAATTGTTATATCAGTATTTTATAATTATATTAACTAGACATCATAAACACTAATTCGTATATCAGTATTTTCTAATTCATATTAACTAGACATCATAAACACTAATTGGTGTATCAGTATTTTCTAATTTATATCAACTAGACATCATAAACACTAATTGGTATATCAGTATTTTCTTACTTATATTAACTAGACATTATAAACACTAATTGTTATATCAATATTTTCTAATTATATTAACTAGTCATCATAAACACTAATTGGTATATCAGTATTTTCTAATTTATATTAACTAGACATCATATAATTGGTATATCAGTATTTTCTAATTTATATTAACTAGACATCATAAACAGTAATTGCTATATCAGTATTTTCTAATTTATATTAACTAGACATCATAAACAGTAATTGCTATATCAGTATTTTCTAATCTATATTAACTAGACATCATAAACACTAATTGGTATATCAGTATTTTCTAATTTATATTAACTAGACATCATAAACAGTAATTGCTATATCAGGTTTTTCTAATTTATATTAACTAGACATCATAAACACTAATTGGCATATCAGTATTTTCTAATTATATTAAATAGACATCATAAACACTAATTAGTATATCAGTATTTTCTAATTTATATTAACTAGACATCATATAATTAGTATATATGTATTTTCTAATTTATATTAACTAGACATCATAAACACTAATTTTTATATCGGTATTTTTTAATTATATTATCTAGACATCATAAACACTAATTGGTATATCAGTATTTTCTAATTTATATTAACTAGACTTCATAAACACTAATTGGTATATCGGCACTCTTTTTCCTTTACAGAAGACTTCACATGCCCGTCCAACTATGTTAAATGTCCAGATAGTTTCTGTATTCACGTTCGTCTGGTTTGTGACGGTCAACCACACTGTCCGCAGAGTGAAGATGAAATTGACTGCGGTATGTACATATAATGTATTTTGCAATCTGAGATTTATAGTAGTGCAGGATGTGCGTGTATAATATATATATATATCTGTGTGTTAATTTGCTGTACGCTAATTTACAGTATAATTATATTATGCTAGTAATATATATTGTGGTATGTCTGTATACTACAGTGTGTAAGTGTGGTTTAAAATTATGTATACAGATACATTATTGTGATAGATACGTGTAGGAATATAATATTGCAGAGCATACACCACCTACTGAAAAGGGCATCTCTCGGAATCAACAAACACAAACAAGGGAGAAAAGTAGCAGACTCGGTGTTATTGAGTTCATGCGAGCTAATATAATGTGCAACACCTCTCTCCCCCACCCCCACCTCCGCCCCCCCCCCCTCCCCCCACCCACCTCACCGCCCCCACCTCCCCCAAGACTCGGTGTTATTGAGTTCATGCGAGCTACACCTCTAACCCTTACCCACAGACTCGGTATTATTGAGTTCATGCGAGCTAATATAATGTGCAACACCTCTCACCCCACAAACCCCTCTAGCACCGGCTTAAAGCCACAAATATAGGGCTTGATGATCCCATAGGATCAATAAATAATAACATTACTGATTTGTAGTCGGGGCAACTTTTAAACATATCTTAATTATGGTTTCATATTATAAAAAATTAATTACATTTTGCTTAAAGTTTTTTTCCAACTGGCCTTATGAGGGGTTTGTTAAAACGTATGGAATAATTCAGATTTATGTATTGCGAGTTTACTTCTTGTTATATATTGGCTGATCTGAAATACAGTTGGGATTTCCGTAATCTAAAATGACTGCTTCTTTTTACGCAAGTTTTAAAAGTGTATTTCCGTAATGCTATTCCACCGACATCATAAGATACTTCGACATTGGACGTTAACATTTGATTTTAATAACGTGTTCGAATTTGGCTTTCATTAAAGTACACGAACCCAAATCACATGATTTAATACGTTGTTTTATAATGATACTTATATGAAACATGATAACCCAGTTTTTCTTCAACTTTCAAAAAAATTACAAATCTCTTATAACTGACACATTAAATATTATTAATTTCTGCTGGTTCCAAGTCATGTAGGAATACGTGATAATGATAAAGCTGATAGTGCTGCTAAGGCAGCATTTGATTTACACATATATATATAATACTAAATTACCTTTACACTGATTTTAAAGCTAACACATTTTTTTAAATCTTGGCAAGTACCTTGGGATTTATCAGTGAACAATAAGCTTCATTCAGTAAAACCGTTACTCTGTGAGTGTCATCCTATTAGAGCCATTCGTTTGGAAGAAGTCGTTTTAGCCCGGCAAATACTAGGGCTTACACGTTATACTCATGCATACGTGTTATAAGCTGAGCAATAGCCAGAATGTTTACCCTGTTTTGAATCGTTAACGGTAAAACATAGTTTGTTAGATTGTGTAGACTTTGATCCTATGCGACAAAGATACTTCCAAAAGTAGATACAAAAGTCAAACAACAAATGTATCATTCAAGGACCACAGTCAACCAAAAACACGGACATAAACAATCAACAATTACAAGTATAAAGGGCAAGGTATATGACGTCACAAACATAAAATTGTTGACAATAGGTCTACCGCCTCGGAACGGCCAGTGACAAAACAGGCCTGAGTGTTAAAACAGATTTTCGGGTGCACCAATCCTCACTCTTACCATAATGTCATGCTAATAAAGCGATTCAGTGTAAATAAAAAAATCTCCACCATGCTAAACCTCTAACAAACTAGGCAGCATGTTATGAAAGAGTTATTTGATATATTGATTTCAATCTTGTTTAAGATTTCTTTAAACAAACAAGACTGTATAACTTATTGACTGTCGTCATTGAATGCTACTTTCCCTGTCCGATTTTTATATCTTTCCTCTTCTTTGTAATATGTTAGTATTTGAAGTTATTTGTTTACACGCGCACGTCGACTGGCATTTGTTTACGTTCATGTACATAGTAATTACTCTTTATCGTATTATCCCTTAATGGTAAATAGTTTTACCTATACATTTTTTCATAATTGACCGTTTCATTTTCATCGGTTTTTCGCACACAAGAGGACCTTTTTATGTGACAACGTGCCGTAGAGCACCGTTTATTCATTTGCTTTGTTTCTTATAACGTTACCAGGGTTATTCCCCTTGCATATTATAATATATCACAACACACCTATTTCCCTCAATGTACAAAATGACACCACGCGGAAAAGATAACTGCGAACACATTTTAAGGTGCACGATATAAACAAAATAAAGTAGTACATTTCATTTAAACTTTTATGAAAGTGAACGGTTATTATACTATTTAATGAGAGTTATAAAAACCTTAACATGGGAGTGAATACGACCATTTTTTTAAATTTTGCTTGAAGATGGGAATCTACACAATAAAACCTAAACCTATATATAACCTGTTGATTATGATTTTCATTCCTTCATTAGGTTGATTGGTCGTTCGCCGTGTCAGTTGTAATTCCAAGACGGCTGATGTTAATTTTTATTCATAGTATCAATCAGTTTTCAGTAGAGTCCTCCAGTTAATCTAGCCTAATATGTTCTTTTTTCCCCCAGAAACATACGCATGCAAAGGCATGTTCAGCTGCAGAGAAAGCGGATCTTGTCTATCACGCGACTTGGTTTGTGACGGTATACGACAGTGTCCACATGGTGACGATGAACGACTCTGTGGATTTAAATGTCCACCACAGTGTGAATGTGAAAGCGTGGCTTTTATAAGGTGCAAATCCACCTTAGGTTTTGGTAATGCTATAACAGCAGCCAAGCACGTGCGGTATTTAGATTTGAGCAATTCAATTGGGTTGAGTTTGCGTTCAAACGAGTTATCAGCGTTTCCATCACTGATTGTCTTAAATATCTCCAGCTGCGATATAAAAAGCATAATGCCAGCTTTGGAAACAAACCCACTCCAGTTCCTAACAAGCTTACTGATCCTTGACCTTTCGAACAACATGCTTGAACGTTTAACGATAAATTACTTTAGTGTTTTATCTGTCTTGAAACACCTTATTCTTACTAGAAACACCAATCTGGTTACTATAGATTCTGGCGCATTTGATGGTTTAAAGAAGCTCACACACTTGAATATTGCATATTGTGGTATAACCACTATAGATATCGCTACATTTCGAGGCCTGAACAGTTTGAAATATCTATACCTAAATTCAAATCCACTGCACATACCACAAGGAACGTTTATGGAACTGTCTAGCTTGTCGTATTTAGATATTCGAGGAGCAACTGTTGAATTTGAAAATGCTTTATTGGGTACTGATAGTTTGGAACGACTTTACACGGACATTTCCGCTTTGTGCTGTGTTATGGAAACAACTTATATCCATGGTTTGTGTATCGCACCGGAAAGCGCCATCTCGTCCTGCGAAGATCTTATCGAAAGTGATTTGCTTCGACTGTGTATTTGGATTATCGGAATCTTTGCCGTGCTGGGGAATATGTTTGCCATTGGTTATCATATTAGACATAGTATTCGTACCAAACGATGGCAGTCATATACAGTTTCGGTTACCTTTTTAAGTGTATCGGACTTATTCATAGGGATCTATACTTTGTTTATAGCCTCTGTTGACGTAATTTTCAGAGGAAACTACAGCATCCATGATGTAAAATGGCGAGCGAGTTTACTATGTACATTTGCTGGAATGCTGGCCACTTTTTCTTTCGAGGCGTCCGCAATGCTTATTTTTCAAATTGCAGTAGATAGGTACGTCGCTATCAGATATCCGTTTTCAAAACTAACTCCAACACAGTCGCTGATATTCGCCGTGCTTGCTAAGATAGTAGCAGTAGTTATCGCGGTAATTCCTATCACGATAGATGATTACTTTGGGGGAGAGTTCTATTCAAGTTCCGGTATCTGTGTCGCTCTACCACTCACAGGCAGTCGTGCTAAAGGATGGCAGTACTCTGTAGGTGTATTTATTGTCTTCAATATGATACTCTTCGCGGCCGTTGGAATCGTGCAAGGTTTGTTGTATAAAGCAGTTAAAGCGTCGAACATAACATCCAGTAAAAAACGAGGTGAACAGGATGCGGCAATTGCTAGGTCACTGTCGGTCGTCATAGTAACAAACTTTTGCTGTTGGTTCCCTATATGTGTATTAGGTAAGTAGATTCAATATTATATCATTAAACATGTGCAACAATTTAAACCAAGATGTGATTACTTGTAATACTAGGGATACCATTGTAGTTTACTGCAGGCTTATATTGATCGAATAACAGATTAAATAACAGTAGACTCCAAACATTAGTTTTCTATTCATAGCCAATGTCTATACAGAAACACATAATTAAATATGGCAG
Source organism: Cyrtodaria siliqua (assembly GCA_037043455.1). Taxonomy (NCBI): domain Eukaryota; kingdom Metazoa; phylum Mollusca; class Bivalvia; order Adapedonta; family Hiatellidae; genus Cyrtodaria; species Cyrtodaria siliqua. The sequence continues at coordinate 37,453 of JAWPHD010005406.1, read as the reverse complement.
TCTTTGCACCATGTTTTGTACTGGTAAACACATGTTGTTATTGGACAAATTTAGTTTCAGTTCAAAATATCTATAGAGCCTTTATATCGTTTTCTTCGTCAAACGTATAACACTTTTATGTGTTTATGAGACAAATCTCATCATGAATTTAATGGATCGCAATTCTTCTTTTAATTGATACGCCTCAGTATGTTAAGACAAGAAACCGTTTTAGGTCAGCAAGACACACATGTATCTATACAAACATAGGCCCTCAGGGGCTTTTGAACTGATTGTTAACATAATATACTGGTCAAAATTCCAAAGTTGCCACCTAGGAATATGGCAATACTATTCTCATTGTTTTCTATATTCGCCATTTTAATGGAGATACGGTTGAACTGAAAAAGAACGAGTTCAACTCGTCAGCTCTGATTGCATGGACACATACAAAGCTTTCAATTTCATGTGTTTCTTATGTATGTGTTTTCTTAGAAATAAATTATAATACTTACTCAACTGGCTACTTAGGAATTTTGTACTTATAATTAATTCCTAATTCTAAAACATGCTACTGATTTTTCTTTTTTACAGTTTTACTGTTTTACTAGCATTACCAATAGAAATGCGTTTGCAAAAGAAATTTTCGAAATTGTTAATGTTAACGCTGAATTACAGTTACTCGAATTGTAAACAGTATTCTATTGAAAGGGAAGTACTTTAGGATTGTCCATGTTTCATTTTATTATACATAGAACATATGAAATAAATTGGTCAAACTTGTATTATTTTTAATATTATTACCTACCAATCCTAAGAAGTTCATATATTTCAATGGACTTTGACTTTGATTCATGTTATATGTTTTATCAGCACAAGTAATGTTTGTCATATAAAAGGACGGTAACTCTCTAAAGATATAACAATTTAAACCAAAAATAAATATTTTACAAACTAGTGATCAAAACAACATACTAATAACACCAACTGTCCGAAAGTTAAGATACAACAGTGAGTAATTACAATTTTTTCCAGTGTATGTGTGATTAACATAACAGTATAGTAGCAATATAATCTAAAAGTAATTAACATGGCATAATTATTAAATAAGAGACATTGACAATCTAAATGGCATGCATGGTATTGCTTTGACTTTTGTCTACGAAAGAACATTCATTTAATATAATAATACACCTAAATACATACCTATTCTACTTCAAAGCCACCTACACTGGGTTCTCTGATACCAAAGGACCAATAGAAATAACAGTACTGATTTGTAGCATTTTGAGAATCTTTACAGCCGCCACGCTGCACTAAACAAACGCTTTCGTTCAGATTCGGCCTTCAGTGTGTGCGCTATTCGGCAAAGTTTATACATGAATAAACGGCAAAAAAGAATGTATCCTTATAATAAAAACAGTAGATATAAAAAACGAACATGAATGTGGCTTTGAAGGACAGCCGTCAAACAAAACACACATAGAAACAAACACCAAATAAAGATGAGTAAAAGGCAAGGAATGTGACATCACAAACATTAAAGGGTTTAGGGCTACCACCTAGGAACGGCAAATGTCTAAAAGGGACGTCGGGGGTTAGATCCAGGTTCTAGGGTTCATCACACCTTACACTTACCCTGCTGTCATCCCAACAAAACGATAGTGTAAATAAAGAAATCCCCGTCGTGATGCATCACCTTACCATATAAACAGCATTAATATGAGATAGCAGTATAACACAAAGATGCTCATGTATATAGGCATATAAAAAGCCTAATAAGCCACAGAGAAAGTACACAATGACTAGGTAGAAGCCAGAGCAACAAGAGAATAAACCAAACATGACACGACAAGACAAAATTGAAGACAAACATCAAACCGTAGTCTCCCGATTTAGGTAGACGTCATCATAGGGTCCACAATATGTCCGGTCATCGCATAATCAGAGAGATAAGCATAGTGGCGAACTGTAAATGGGACAACCACTAAACATGCAGAGCGTTACAAAACGATAGGATCTTAACCTCTTTTGATAAACGTTTTAATAAGTTTAATAAAGAGTGAGTGAACGAACGTTCATGATCAAGTTTCGTACGAAGTTTCTAAATCACCTCACAGTGAGCGTCAAGTTGTAATAGTCCTTATCACTTTTATATGTTGCCGGGGTATAATACAACCACTGCAAACATACCTCACATGCAGAGGGGTAGGACCACCCCCATTCATATTCATTTTGTCATTGTTTGTTCATGCTCATTAAAGGTCTTCATTATGACCCCTGCATTGTTTCAGGTGCCATCTCGCTCACATCACTAAGAGCAGTGGCAGAAAAACAATAAACTTGGCTCCAGCGTAAATGGAGTGTCTACAATAGAATTTACAGCAACTCTGCAGTTCAGGGTGAGAAGTTCCTAGACCCATTCTCCATATTTATCTCGATGTACATGGAGGAAGAGCCTGGCATGTTCAGGCCTGTTAGGCGTCATATAACCTTTCATATTGTTGGTACGCCTTTAAACCCAATTCAATTCAATTATTTTATATTTTAAATGCAGATCAGCGTTGCGATTATGAACATTGTTTTTCAAAGTTTATGGTAACGGTAGCACTGACGGAGCTTTTCATAAAGTGCATACCAATTTGAGATTACGACAGGCGTTGTGCGACTATGTATGGGTGGGGTGTTGTATACAGTATAACAGTATAAACCTTTTTTTTAATTTCGAATCGATTACGAAATAAGCTACGCATCTTGTACTTTTGATTTTATGAATATTGAATTCTGCTCAACCCGGGGCTGGTGGGCGTGAACGGTAGCAAGCATATTTCACTACCGTTCATGAACAGTCTCAATCAAACCGAGAGGTCCACTATCATACTCTTTTATACAAATTACTATCGATGGTCGTGGTCTTGGTGTGGGAGGTAACCGGAGAAACAGGGGAAAACACAAGTGTTCGAGCGGCGACTATAGTTGCAGGGTTGTTGTAGGAAGGGTGGGTGTTCGTAAGTCAAATAAAAATCTGTCCGGATAACTGGGTCATCTTTTGTTTTCATGACAAATTCATTGCATTTTAGATATAAATGGTTTACATATATTCTGTTATAAATCCGATTTAAAGGAAAATTGTCTAAACTTAAATTAATATGGATATATAGAACTGTACTATTTAGAGCTACAGCTACAAAATAAACAAGTTCAGATGTTTCAAGACCCCTTAATTATTTTCGATTTGCTAGACACACATATCAATTTGAACACACCATTACGTGGCTCCGCCTTAATTCCATTAAGCGGGGGTAAAGCTTATATTGGCCGAATTTTATAACGGATATTTCATCAATAAAACACGTTTAATCTTTTTTTATTTACTGGAAAAATGCGGTAATTTGTTTAAAATTACCTATTAAATGTTTTAATTTTACAATATGCGAACTTTTAAAACCGGAAATAAAGTTTTATTTTATACCCCAGCCAACCCCGTTTTCGCTTCTTGGAGAAGGGGTTGGATGGGTATGAAAGTTTATACTCGGACCACGTAATACGCAATAAAATCTCTCTACTTTATTGTCGTATTTGTGCGTGCTGTTTCCGAATGATCTCCGTTTTTGGTATTTGTACAAGATCAATACATATACATTCATATGTCGTTTCATATATCACCTACTTAAACAGCATTTAACTGTAAACTACTTATTTATTTATTACCATGAGATGCAAGATTACTGATAATACACTGTGATAATTTCGCATTTCATGTTTCAATATTGTGCTCTTTGTATGTAAGATGTTTTCGATGTTTTCTAACAGACAAAACAATTTCGGGAGTCCGAGAACGACGAAGGGTAGACCTGTTCTGAATATGTACCATGATAATACTTTTGCACAAAAAGCACTATACGTTTCAAATTACATGTTCGTAGCTTTCGAGAAAAGGGTGTGTATTTATTTTTCAGGTTTCATGTCGTTAGCTGGGTATAAAATGTCCCTGGAAATGTATGCTTGGATCGTCGTCTTTGTTTTGCCAATAAATGCCGCACTGAATCCGTTTCTGTATACGATATCCGCACTTCGAAAGAAAATGGTAATCCTATATTTCGTTTTATATTATAGTTTGTATAGATTTTTCATATTTTTCTATCAAATTCAGTCCAATATATGCGACATACATGCCAAAAGCAACACAATGCAAAATAGGGACATTTTCACACATACTAGGTATCATACAAATCGTCAACTTTAAGTAGCTAGCCCTGGAACAACAGCCAACTTGCGCTACAAACCCATTATTCCTAACTATCACCATGTGTTGAGGTCATACAATATTACATGTGCCGATTAAAAGTCCAGATTTATTTACTGGTACTTAAAATAAGCATAATTATATAATGGATACAATGAACCTCCTTCGTTGTTGAAAATAAACAATTATTGGTAAATTGTAATTTTTGCCTATTGTTGGCGGGAAAGAGGTTTTAATCATTTTTAAAATCACATTTGTGTCTAGACAAAGATCGAAATTTATTTTATAATTAATTAATGGTTCATCAGTTGTATATTTCACTGTGTTTACTGCCAGATCTATCTTTCACTGTGTTTACTGCCAGATCTATGTACAATTAAAATGACCCCAGTTGTCGGTCATTTATCCATATTAACCAATAATACGATACCTCTGACAACCAATAACCCACATGTATAAATAATAACACATATTGTCAATATACTCCGACATCAACATCTAAGTACAGGCATTATATTGGAATAACATATTTATGCAGTTGATATGCGTTGATATGCACACATTTTTTCGCTTTTCAGACCAAGAAATCTGTAGAAAATAAAACGGGACCATCAGGTATGACTAATAGTGTATTATGTATAGGTATAAACTATTTACTAATTGCCCTCAAAATATACATAACTAACTTTATGCATAATATTATGCCAAAGGCGACCCTGGACTAAATACTTATTTTTGATACACTGTCCGTTGTTCCAACCGTCTGAGTTTGTGTGTCCGTTTACTATATTTTGGAACGTTTGCTATGAAAATGAATGATCATAACTTGACGGTTTGTTGCGTATCCAATTCGAGACTGTTCTAGGTCACGAAATAAGTTTACCGAATAATTGCTTAAAGTAATTTCTATTTTATAGCTGCTGTTACGACGAACATTTTTCTGCAGATTTATAATGGCATAACACGGAACGGCAGTCTTATACACGTACCCGGGACCAAACAATGCAGCATACCACTTTCACGGTTCCTATCGGACAACCGCATGTCAACACAAGACGTACAGCTGATAAAAAGTCGATTAATGAAAGACATTCAAATGCTTCACGAGGAACACATTTGCCATGGTTACATTTCCGAAGATACCGTATCTGTTGTCATGGAAAAAAATGTAAGAACATGTTTAGTACATAAACAGTGTATCATTGATGATAACGTAAGCCTTCTTGTTTACCACCCGTGTCTGTTGTCATTGATTTGTTTGTTTGAATGGGTTTTACGCCATGTTAGCACACTGTTATCATTGCAGTAGACGCAAGAGATGTGTATACAATCCGCATCTGTTATCATTGAAGTAGACGGGAGCGTATGTGTATACAAATCATATCTGCTATCATTGAAGTATACGTCAGAGTAATTGTATACAGACCGCATCTGTTATCATTGAAGTATACGTAAGAGTATGTGTATACATGCCGCATCTGTTATCATTGAAGTATACGTAAGAGTATGTGTATACAAACCGCATCTGTTATCATTGAAGTATATGTAAGAGTATGTGTATACAAACCGAATCTGTTATCATTGAAGTATACGTAAGAGTATGTGTATACATAACGTATATGTTATTGAAGTATACGCAAGAGTATTTGTATGCATACCGCATCTGTTATCATTGAAGTATACGTAAGAGTATGTGTATACAAACCGCATCTGTTATCATTGAAGGATACGTAAGAGTATGTGTATACAAACCGCATCTGTTATCATTGAACTATACGTAAGAGTATATGTATACATACCGTATATGTTATCATTGAAATATACCCAAGAGTATGTGTATACAAACCGCATCTGTTATCATTGAAGTATACGTGAGAGTATGTGTATACAAACCGCATCTGTTATCATTAAAGGATACGTAAGAGTATGTGTATACAAACCGCATCTGTTATCATTGAAGTATACGTAAGAGTATGTGTATACAAACCGCATCTGTTATCATTGAAGTATACGTAAGAGTATGTGTATACAAACCGCATCTGTTATCATTGAAGTATACGTAAGAGTATGTGTATACAAACCGCATCTGTTATCATTGAAGTATACGTAAGAGTATGTGTTTACATACCGTATACGTTATCATTGAAGTATACACAAGAGTATGTGTATACAAACCGCATCTGTTATCATTGAAGTATACGTAAGAGTATGTGTATACAAACCGCATCTGTTATCATTGAAGTATACGTAAGAGTATGTGTATACAAACCGCATATGTTATCATTGAAGTATACGTAAGAGTATGTGTATACATACCGCATCTGTTATCATTGAAGTATACGTGAGAGTATGTGTATACAAACCGCATATGTTATCATTGAAGTATACGTGAGAGTATGTGTATACAAACCGCATCTGTTATCATTAAAGGATACGTAAGAGTATGTGTATACAAACCGCATCTGTTATCATTGAAGTATACGTAAGAGTATGTGTATACAAACCGCATCTGTTATCATTGAAGTATACGTAAGAGTATGTGTATACAAACCGCATCTGTTATCATTGAAGTATACGTAAGAGTATGTGTATACAAACCGCATCTGTTATCATTGAAGTATACGTAAGAGTATGTGTATACAAACCGCATCTGTTATCATTGAAGTATACGTAAGAGTATGTGTATACATACCGTATACGTTATCATTGAAGTATACACAAGAGTATTTGTATACAAAATGCATATGTTATCATTGAAGTATACGTAATAGTATACACCTAAGAGTATGTGTATACAAACCGCATCTGTTATCATTGAAGTATACGTAAGAGTATGTGTATACAAACCGCATCTGTTATCATTGAAGTATACGTAAGAGTATGTGTATACAAACCGCATATGTTATCATTGAAGTATACGTAAGAGTATGTGTATACAAACCGCATCTGTTATCATTGAAGTATACGTAAGAGTATGTGTATACATACCGTATACGTTATCATTGAAGTATACACAAGAGTATTTGTATACAAAATGCATATGTTATCATTGAAGTATACGTAATAGTATACACCTAAGAGTATGTGTATACAAACCGCATCTGTTATCATTGAAGTATACGTAAGAGTATGTGTATACAAACCGCATCTGTTATCATTGAAGTATACGTAAGAGTATGTGTATACAAACCGCATATGTTATCATTGAAGTATACGTAAGAGTATGTGTATACATACCGTATACGTTATCATTGAAGTGTACACAAGAGTATTTGTATACAAACTGCATATGTTATCATTTAAGTATACGTAAGAGTATACACCTAAGAGCATGTGTATACAAACCGCATATGTTATCATTGAAGTATACGCAAGAGTTTTTGTATGCATACCGCAACTGTTATCATTGAAGTATACGTAAGAGTATTTGTATGCAAACCGCATCTGTTATCATTGAAGGATACGTAAGAGTATGTGTATACAAACCGCATCTGTTATCATTGAAGTTTACGTTAGAGTATATGTATACATACCGTATATGTTATCATTGAAGTATACGCAAGAGTATGTGTATACAAACCGTATCTGTTATCATTGAAGTATACGCAAGAGTATTTGTATGCATACCGCATCTGTTATCATTGAAGTATACGTAAGAGTATGTGTATGCAAACCGCATCTGTTATCACTGAATGATACGTAAGAATATGTGTATACAAACCGCATCTTTTATCATTGAAGTTTACGTAAGAGTATATGTATGCCTACCGTATATGATATCATTGAAGTATACGCAAGAGTATGTGTATACAAACCGCATCTGTTATCATTGAAGTATACGCAAGAGTATGTGTATACAAACCGCATCTGTTATCATTGAAGTATACGTAAGAGTATGTGTATACAAACCGCATCTGTTATCATTGAAGTATACGTAAGAGTATGTGTATACAAACCGCATCTGTTATCATTGAAGTATACGTAAGAGTATGTGTATACAAACCGCATCAGTTATCATTGATGTATACGTAAGAGTATGTGTATACAAACCGTATCTGTTATCACTGAAGTATACGTAAGAGTATATTGTAAGCCGTGTAACATTATCTGTAATTGGTGAAGTACACGTACGAGTATGTGTATACAAACCGCATCTGTTATCATTGAAGTATACGCAAGAGTATGTGTATACAAACCGCATCTGTTATCATTAAAGGATACGTAAGAGTATGTGTATACAAACCGCATCTGTTATCATTGAAGTTTACGTAAGAGTATATGTATACATACCGTATATGATATCATTGAAGTATACGCAAGAGTATGTATATACAAGCCGCATCTGTTATCATTAAAGTATACGTAAGAGTATGTGTATACAAACCGCATCTGTTATCATTGAAGTATACGTAAGAGTATGTGTATACAAACCGCATCTGTTATCATTGATGTATACGTAAGAGTATGTGTATACAAACCGAATATGTTATCACTGAAGTATACGTAAGAGTATGTGTAAACAAACCGTATCTGTTATCATTGAAGTATACGTAAGAGTATGTGTAAACAAACCGCATCTGTTATCATTGATGTATACGTAAGAGTATGTGTATACAAACCGCATCTGTTATCATTGAAGTATACGTAAGATTATGTGTATACAAACCGCATCTGTTATCATTGAAGTATACGTAAGAGTATGTGTAAACAAACCGCATCTGTTATCATTGAAGTATACGTAAGAGTATGTGTAAACAAACCGTATCTGTTATCACTGAAGTATACATAAGAGTATATTGTAACCCGTGTAACATTATCTGTAATCGGTGAAGTACACGTACGAGTATGTGGATACAAACCATATATGTTATCATTGAAGTACGTGTAACTCGTGTAACATAATCTGTAATCAACAAACCTCATCTGTTATCATTGAAGTACAAGTAAGAGTATGTGTAATCAAGTAAGAGTATGTGTAATCCGTGTAACATTATCTGTAATCAATGAGTATGTGTATGCAAACCGTGTCAGACTTATGTTATCACTGTAGTAGACACTGTTATCATTAAAGAAAACGTAAAACTTGTGTATACAATCTGATGGGTAGTTGGAACTTGTAATGGAGTAAATAAACATGTTATATGATCGTTGATGCATTACTTGAGGTAAAGTAAGACATCCAACTCGACTTAAAGCGTACGAGACTCCACCGCGGACTATCGCGCGTGAGACCTAGAGACGCTACCGTGGATCATCTTGCGTGTGACTTAGAACAAACTTTTTCCCGTTGCTTTGACTTTCAGATCCGTCCCATGTATTCTCTGGTGATTTAGAAAAATCATATGCATGCATGTGTTCTATATTTAGATTTAGGTAACCTGTGTTCTGCTCGAAACACGTAAATAGTATGTTGAAAAAAAACATTCAATTCCAATTCTATGATAGCACTGTGTTTGAATCGCATGTATGATGCGAGCTCCCTTTGCACTTACATACTAATATTTGTGTTTTAAATATATATGCGCCTACTTTTGTATGGCAGTGGGGCTGTATTTGAAATGTATAATATGATGCTGTACTGTATTAATTCTGATTATGTTCACAATATTGTAACCTGGCCTTGAATTCACCAACCATTCTTGAGAATATTCTTAGACTTAAGTCCAAGTACGCAAAATCCAATCGCAAATACTTCTATAAGTTTAAATAGCAAGCTGCTATGATTAATAATAATAAATAGCAACTTCATACGTTTGTTTATCTTTGGAGGTCATGGGAATATTTATGTAGGAAATTTGAGTACTTGAGCTCAAATCTAAGAATAGTTTGAAGAATGGTTGGTGAATTAAAGGCCTGGTTTTTGTGAACTTCTGCTTACAAACTTTATTGATCATGCATGTCTTTTGAATGCGTGGTTTATTTATCCCATCTTTTCATCGTCAATTATCCCCATTTACACGGTGATGATCCCGGAGCAACATTGTATGGTGTATGTTTCTCAGCCTATTCCTTTTGCTAGAGGAATTTAAGAGTCGCAACCGATATACAACTAAAACGCTAACCCATCAAGGTTATCGTTACCGTAAACTCGAAAACCCGTTGCAAAATGTAATTATCTTAACTCTCCGCCTAGAATAATTTAATGAATCAGTGTATATTTATAAGACTATGAACGTGTGGTTCCAATAATTCAATATGACACTCACAGTCTCTACCATTCACAAAGAATCAGCAAGAACAAAAGAATTGCATGGAAACATGCCTGAACTTTGTGCGACTCTCTTAAACCTTATGATGTCAACAATGAGAGACAAAATCGAATTCACCCTAATCTCCATCACCTAATGAATTGTGTCACTGAATAGTTCCACACACATTATGCCACAGCTGCTGAGCAAGTTGTGAATTATTGAAGATTGGAGTAGCATAGCAATACAAGAACAAATCTGCTACAAGAGGTGCACAGTTTGTACCCATAGGTAACAACAATGTGTCTATATACGGTAGTTCCATAACTAAAATATTATCTAATAGAAAAATGAGTGCTTCACAAACTTCTTGGCAAGTCCACATGGTGTAATGGTCTAAGACGCTTTAATATTGTTACATGCCAAAAATGTAGATAGGGAAAGTATTTTTTTGAATAAGAGCAATAAGCGTGTCTTTGATAATGTGATATGGTAAGGTTGTATATAGTGTAGACAAGTTATAAGTACTTATAAATGAAACTTGACGTTTACTGCAAATGTTATCAAGAACGTCTCCTGAATTTTTAATAGACCAAAATAAATAAATCCCAGAGTTTTCATGTTTTAGCACAATGTTGTTGTACGTGATGTTTGTAGTGGTGCATGCACTACAATTCGATATACGGATTTTTATGTAATTTAGGAATCCAGTAGTAGTTCAATAATCGCTGATATATACATACTGTATCACCATAGAACGTATACGAAACACAACATCTTACAAATCATTAGAATGTTTTAATTTTCAAACAATCTATAGTAAGATTGTCATCGTAGTCATCCATGGGGGTGTATTTTGCATATTTTTTATAGAACCAAGATTTGCACGCAGGATTCAAATAACACAACTAAAAACGGGGTGTATTAAGTTAACTTTGACACATTTGATTTAATTGCAAAATAAAACAGATACAAAAACAGATGGCAGCTAGTCTTTATCGGTTAAGTTAAAGTATTACCTGGACCTTTAATGTATCATGAATACGATGTTTTGCCTAAAGCTCTTCTACAAAAATATCCAGATAATAAATAAAGACATATAAGTGAAAGGCGCGAACATTTACTCGTCTAATAAGGTGTACACAAGAGGGAGCAAGTATAAACAAGAGTAAGTAATAAATGCGTGCACATCCGTTTAGACACTGTGACAGTATTGCTAACATGCAACTAGAATAAAGTTACTTTGTACTAAATGTATGTTTTCTTTTATAGGATATTGTAGATGCGCACCTTGAGTTTCGACACAAACGGATTACTGAACATATGGATAGTCACAAGGATGTAGCTGACGTTAATTCAATGCTTGGGCGTCTAAGACAAGCTGCTACCTCTGTCACAATCGACGAAAATGATGACAAAATACTTAAAAAGGAGAAGTAGAAATGTAAAAGGATTCCAAACGTTAAAGAATAAAACATTGATGTCTGTAGAACGAAATGTCGATCAAGTTAGTGACACGCTCACTAAATTGTATTATAATAGTCCAATAGTCTAATAGTCCATACTAACAACAGCAGTACAAGACGCGGCGGATGAATTATCAGTGTTAGAATAATGTGACTGGGTATACATTTCATGTATATATGTCGTGACATTCCAATGTGGGAGATTTATAAATGTGACCGGAGATTTATAAAGTTTTAAAAGAAACATTAAAAACTAATACATATAATGGCCGCTTAAGTATAATGAATGAAAGGGAAACTACTGTACCCCTGCGAAATGGACCTCGGTCAACCATGCTTTAACCATGGTCAACCATTGTTAACCATGCTCTGTATACCTTGGTTTAACCATGGTTGACCATGGTTTGCCATTTTTTGTTAAATGGTACTACCATGGTCAACCATGGTGTTAATGTAACCATGGTCGACCAAGGTGAAAAACCGTGGTCGACCAAGGTGACAAACTATGGTCGACCAAGATCAAACCATGGTCGACCAAGGTCAAACCATGGTTAAGAAAGGTCACCATGCTTATAAACCATGGTCGACCAGGGTTATAAAACATGTTCGACCAGGATATAATAACTAAGCAAAAAAACAAGATTTTCTGATCTAATACAACACATCTAATACAACACGATAACTAGCACTGATATTGCACCATCTACTTCTTGCAGTTGTAACTTTTGCACAGAAGCAATTTTAGTGGTCAAGTCCGTTTTTTAAGTGAACGCCCCAGTGAAAATGTACACTCAAATTTCAGCGAAATAACAGTGAAATTTACTGAATAAATTGGGCGAAATAACAGTGAAATCTCGGGGAAATGTCACTGGAATTTTACTGAAATTGTAGTGAAATTTCACTGAAAGAATTGGGCAAAATAAAGTGAGTTTCAGTGAAATCTTGTTGAAATTACAGCAGTATTGGTCAATTTTAATATCAATGAAATCTCAGTGAAATTTCACCAAGAATACAACAGTTCAAGAACAGTTCACAAATATATAACATTCAGTATACATCACCTAGAAGACCTGATCATACTTGGTGAAATGATGCATATGATACTGAAATCAAATAATATCTGCAGTGCTGAACACTATTGTTCTATCAACAACAAAAAAACAAGATCAAATCCGCGAAAACATATGACAATAGGCGTTTGGTTTTAAAATACTGTTTCCACTGTCTACATTTAGAAATGTCCTCTTTCAAATACAACTATTACATGTATAACATGTATAAGATGCTTTGATACAATAATTAATGTAAGTATAGTCACAAGACACTTACTTTTAATCAATAAATGGTGCAAGGAAAAACTATAGTTGTTTTCATTTCCCTGTCAAAATTCAAAAGGGTGCGCATTTTATTTGCACTTTTGTCAGAATCACTTTGCATGTTATTTGCACGTTTGTCACAATCACACTCCTAAACCAATCAATGTATCTTCATATAAAACTTGCTACACATATCAAGGTAGCGGTCCTGTGGTGTATTTTGATATAAAACAACACAATTTGCCAATTATACATTCAAAAAATCTTTAAAATTGAGTTTTTTTTCCAGGCTTTAATTATCTATATATATCATTTCCCCCGGGATCCCAGCTGCATTTTCAGTAGGGTGAGTTATATGATGTACTATGTGAGCATATATCTGTCTGTCTTCTGTCTAAATGAATAAATGTGTGTAGAGAGAGAGAGAGAGAGAGAGAGAGTGAGAGAGAGAGGGATAGAGATAGAGAGAGAGAGATGTCATTAAAATTTCAGTCAATTAATTTTAGTGAAATTTCACTACTGTAAAAATTTCACTGAAATTTAATTGTAGCATTTCACTGAAATTTCACCAACATTTCACTGAAATTTGGTGTTTTTACTGAGATTTGTCAATATTTTCAAATTTCACTGGGGTACATGCTGAATGACCATGGTTGACCATGGTCAACCATTGAATGACCATGGTCAACCAAGGTCCAACAATCTTTGACCATAGTCATGTCGTTAAACCATGGTTGACCATGGTCTTTTAGCATTTCAATGTTATCAAAAGCATGGTTGACCTTTGCCAACCATGGTTCAACCATGGTTGGCAGAGCTTGACCATGGTTGACCATGGTTGACATGTTTATATAAGTAATGCATCAGCATCTAATACTGTTTATATAGGTACATGTTTATATAAGTAGTGCATCAGCATCTAATACTTATGCGTATTAAATACGCATAAGTATTAGATGCTGATGCATTACTTATATACGTCCATGATTGTAACAATTAAAACAATTATTATGTAAACAAGCCTAGGAATATTTGCAGTTTGTGTTAACTGTTTATGGTATTCATATTACTATACTGTATAAATAGTTGGGAAAAAAAGAAGAACTGTACATGTATGATTACATGTATGTTATACATTTGTATTGTGTATGCATATTACATTTATTTTAGTGCTTTAATAATGCCACATATAGTAATTACAGTCGTGTCCAAACCGAATAGCAAACATATTAAAGGTTATTGAATCTGTATGGCTAAATATTACTTCGAACGAGTTGTTTTGGCAAAGGACGACCAGCTTGCGAGTAGTCATGCGCCAAAACAACGAGTTCCAAGTAATATTTAGCCATACAGATTCAATAATCTTTTTATTGTATACTTTCATATTGTTTTTGATCAATGTTAATTGTATGACTATTACTTTTCATTGTATTTGTGTTATTTTTATAGCTTTTGATGGAATTCCTATCTTGTCATTCAGTTTCATTTTGTGTGGATGATTACTTTGCGCGAAAACGACGTCGACGTCGGATGACGTCATTCAAAACATCAAGCGATTTTCTAAAGTTTGTTTACCATTCGATAACGTTAAAAACAGTGGCTGAGTGACCATTTGAATTATTTGATCAATTTCTGCCATAAAAGTTTGGAAAAAAACCCACGTATTTTGTTGTTGACACTATAGGAAGGATTCCGTTATTTTATTTGAAAGTAGTTCCTTATTTCTATTTCGCGGCTCTTAGCAAGCACGAGAAAAAGTTCAAGTGCAATATCAATGTGTGCAATATCGTAGAATATTGCACACTTAGCTCAATGCAAACTAAACGGGACAATATGAAAGTATACAATAAAATACAGTACTAAAAACAAGTTGGTTAAATTAACTTAGTAGGTAAATTACACCTAAACATATTTTATGTTGTTTTTGTTTTTTTACATTTTATATATTAACAGCTTTGTTGTTTGTGCGTTTGTATAAGCATTACCTGTTCATCTGCCTTCGAGTTTGGTCATTACTGTGACATTTGCCATATGGTATAAATCATGTGGGAAACTACAATTCGAATCGTCTTGATTTTGCTTTAGCAATTGTTGTTATGACTGTATATGAGTTAATACTATATATTTTTTTTTTGCAAGATAACAGCATAAGATATGGGGCTGAAATATATGTAGACGAGTTCGTGTTTCCAGCATATGTTATATATACGACTTTTTCGGGACGTGGATTAAACACATACACATTGATGTAAACGTTTAAAGCTTTTAGAAATGCTAGGTAAGGATCTGATTTAAACATATGCTTTATTACTTATAAGTGAAGTACATGTATCAGCATTACCTCCCATATAATGAAAGGCAGGTAATTTCGTTACACAAACGTATTGCTTTGAACGAATATAATGTTTTGGCATTGACAATAATTGCACAGTCTGTTATTGTTTAAACGACGATAAAATGTGTTCACAAAACATTGTTATTCTCAAACAAATCACCGAGTAGCATTATTAATTGTCATCTTTGTAACTTTATTATTGACGCCCCCCCCCCCCCCCCCCCACCCCCCCCCACACACACACATTTGCTTTATTTTTATCACCGAGTAGCATTATTAATTGTCATCTTTGTAACTTTATTATTGACGCCCCCCCCCCCCCCCCCCCTACACACACACACATTTGTTTTATTTTTATCACCGAGTAGCATTATTAATTGTCATCTTTGTAACTTATTTATTGACGCCGAACATACACCGGCTTCGTATCTCGCATATGTATATACACCCCGCCTCCCCCCCCACACACATTTGCTTTATTTTTATCACCGAGTAGCATTATTATTTGTCATCTTTGTAACTTATTTATTGACCCCGAACATACACGGATTCGTATCTCGCATATGTGTATATATATATTTGATTGTTTACTGTTAATTTTTTAATGTCTTCAAATAAAACATATTTATTTTTAATGGACATAGGCATTAGCAAAATTTTGTGACGGGCCTTGTTTTTTGGTTTGATACATTTTTTAAGATATAACAGTCATATTGCTGTTTTCTCGATTTAAAATATTGCGGCAAGTTAAATTTATAATGAATGTTTGTATGGTGTTTTACGTCATTTTCAACATATATAAGGTTATATTATATATGACGATTTTTTGTGGTGGAGGTACTTTTTTCTTGGGTAGAACCAGTACTGTACACCTACCGCCATCCATAAGAATCGACACTTCCTCACTTACAAGTCGAGCTCCCAGTGGGATTTGAACCCGCAGCGGTGAGAGGCGAAGGTTTACAACGCAACATCGTTAACCATTCGGCTAAATGTGAATGTGTGAACTATTGTATCATATAACAGGTGTGATATTGCTGTATAGGCCATATTTTAATTAAATCAAAATTGTGTGATATCTCTGCTTTGTCGAATCTTTGTTTGCCTTTTTGCAGGATGTAGACCTGTTTGTTGCTTATGTGTTAAATAATTGTGTTGTCCTTCTTTCTCTGTCATCACACATATATTATATGTTCACCATTTTAATTGTGTGTTTTAGATGTTAAATGGTCTTCATTTGATTTCAAACCGTCTTCAAACGACCGTTCCAATACCAGTTGTCAAAGGAAAGGCTATAAGCCCAAGAGAAAAAAGAGTAGCATTCACAGAATACACCCCAACAAGTATTACAACGCAAAGGTGCTTCAAAAAGTACATCACAAACACATTCAGTAAAAAAGCACATCACAAGCATATAAGGGTTGACAACAGGGGTACCGTCTTGGAACGGTCAGTGGCAAAAATGGACCACCGGGAAGTTCAAACAGATACAAGGGTGCACAAATCTCACTCTTAGAATAACGAAAAAAGGGGGAAATTAGGGGGAAGATCTAGAGGAGGTAGCACATGAAGGGGAGAAAAAAGCAAAGGTAGAGAAAGTTTAAGAAGGGAAAAGTGGTCGAAAAGGAAAACAAGGCAGAGGAAGGGGAGAATGAAGCGGAATATGAGAAGGAAGAGGAGAAGAAAGAGTACTAACCTCACAGTCACTGGGTTCATCTCAACGCGACATGAGTTTTGGCCTACGTTGTATGATGTGTCGCATACTACACTTCTCTATATCCTTGTAATTGTTGTTTGTTTTGATTGCGTGTTTTTTGTTGACAGTGTTCCATGAATAATAGACTGTTATACCTATTTTGAATAACATCGATGCTACTACTTTTCTCTCCTGTTAGTGTTCATTACTTTCAAGGTACTCCCTTTTTCAATATTTAGAAAAACAACAACTACCCTTGTCGTCTTGTTTTCTGTTATAACTACTCCTTTATCAGCATGTCTTTAACAATATGTGTCATATTTCTTAATGGCTATTGTTTATAATAAATGTGGTAATACCTGTTTAACTGCATTGTTTCGTTATTTTATCAACTATAACAAGGGAGTCTGACCACCAGTACTCTCCCAAGCCTACTGCAGTAAAACGTTATGACAACCAAGAAACCTCCAATCCTGGTATAAGAAATACAACAGTTCCCATTTATTGATATCAAATAGTATCACTTTAACATTTAACTTTCTGCCAGTTAGAGTTAAATATGTATATATATTGTCAAGACAGCATTTAAAAAAACACACAGGTAAGTTAATATAAAATTTAAAATTGGACCTGTGCATTGAAACGTTCAAAATCCTATTTCACAATGCACAATATAATCTGTCTTCTCTACTGGAATATGTTTGAATGGTGTTTTACGTCATTTTTAGCACATGATCAAAAAGTCATTCACATGGGATAATGTTGTCATCGTCTTTATTTTCACTATAATTGGCGACAAGTGATAATTGGTACATCGTATCCAATCACATTTTTTTTACAGAATTGAATTGAATTGGATTTTATAGTCGCACCGACAGCTAAGGTCATATGGCGCCTTTCCAGCTTCCACTGGTGGAGGAAGACCCCGGGTGCCCCTGCGGGCAATTTTCATGCACGGGCTGACACCTGGGTAGAACCACCGACGTTCCGCAGGCGTTGTAAACAAGTTGCACAATTCCTAAATCTAATGGCGTCGATTGCAATTCCTCCCTTTAATTATCAACTTTTAAACACGATATGTGTATCGTGTTAAGTTAGTTGTAAACCTTTCCTTTTCTCACAGTATAGACAATACCATATATATGGTCGAGAGGATTTTGCACAGGTATTTGTAACGATATTAAATAACTGTTACAGATGACAGATGTATATTACGAATTGTATTATCAGCTACACAGTCAGCATGACGCACCAATAAATTGTGCGTCCAACCAATAAATTGTGCGTCCATAGAAACATTTCAAGATGACGATTACTACTAAGTAAGCACACTTGAACTGCTCTGAGGTATCCTAAAATGTTACACCCACTATTCAACAGTCATTAATTGATATAGTTAGTATATACATGTATATATATTATGCTGTACATGCCACATAATTGCCGACATGAGATATGAAATTTTTGACCTAATGAAGAGGTGAACTTATAAGAAGTGGGTGGGGTTGGAAAGGGGCGAGAGTCGCATAACAGGATATCAGCCAATTGAAGTTTAGACACATTTTGTTCTCGTTACTCGATACAGATTGTGGATAACAGACACCAGTAAATAAATGAATCACAATAACAGATATATAAAACATCATTGGCAAAAGTATCTGTGAAAATACTGTCCCGTTATGCCTCATGTGTATATCGACGGATCGGTATGTTCAAAATCTTGACATTTTGTTAGCCGAAAGGCAACATGGCAAAACATAGTGCAATGTTGCTATATATACAATATAGCCGTTAGCCACATGTGTTGATTTATGATTTGCGTTGCATGTTTGTTATTTACAATACAGATGAAGGTTTTATCACTGCGTTCATGTGAATAAATATAAATGGAGAAATAGTAAAATGACATTGCACATCTTTGATGATAATTTCGATTTTGAATGCAAATTCGTTTTGGAGGAAAACTAAGCGGCTTGACGCTAGGATAATGTAACCAATTATAGTACAGTGACCTTCTAAGTACATTCGAGTTGCGCTTCGAAAAAATATGTTTACAGTACATGACGTAAGCCGAAATGATATGGCGGCGTCCATGCCAATCGTATTATTCTCCGAGGGTGGGGTGGCTAACGTCGCTGTTGACAGTCATATCAGTCACATCACGAAGATGTCTACTCAATGCTCAGCTTTATAGTTCTGCTACACTGGAATACTACGCCGTGGACACATGAAATGATAGTCCATTTGATAGTCACATTATACTGACACCGAACCGACCAATCCTATTACTGCTTGGACTGATATGCATCAAACAAGGGAGATATTAAAATCCTTGTATGAGGTCTTTGGTGTGAGCCGGCAAGGAATCAAACCCATGACCTCCCGCATACCAGGCGTATGCAACAGAACGTGTATATGTTTATATTATTATTTATCACATAACATGAGGTGTGGGAGTGTAATAACGCCATTCAATATTTTCGATATTCCACTAGTGGTATAACATAACGTTAATGACGTCATGGACGTCACGTTAATGTACTTTTTCTGACGTAATGTGACGTTATAAGTTATATGATAAATAAAATCTAACATTCGTTCTCATTCATTATTGAAAATATTAAACCCGTTAGCAAAAAATGATATAATTCACGGCAAGAACCTCGCATTATATCATTTTGCCAACTCGTTTAATAAATTCAATAATGAATGAGTACTCATGTAAGATCCTCTAAATATAGCATATATTTCTGTGTTCATTACTTTGATTTAGGAATTGTTTATATAACCTTTAATAATTAGTAGATTTTTATTAATAAGGCGATATTTGCCATTGCTTCTTTGTAATTTAAAGTGATTAATTGTTCAAATTTACATTATTTGATATCTTAACGTGTAGATTAAGGTGTAAAGTTGGTAGAATGAAGTAATTATTTAAATGAGTAAATTTATTTGTTTATTGTTTTGTTTTTGGAACACACTTGAGAGACAAAAACGCAGACATAGTTGTGTTCACATCCTTCAAACATGTGTAGCTGTGGATACGTTAAGAAACATTATGATAGTTAAATGTTGGATTGCCGCGATGGTTTGTAATAAGTATACAAATACAATGTTCTGATGGGCTTCGAGCTCTTTCTTGTAGACATTGCTTTGACCAATGAGAGACTGTGCCTTTGTTTTGGTGACACTTGCTTACTGATTACAAGAACTACAAATGATGTCACAACTTCATACAAGTACTTTCGTGAAGGACGGACTAATGGACAGTGTGTTTACTATATACCCCTTCCCTTTAGGGACATTATAGGGATGAGGCATAATAGAAAGGCACGAGTATAACAGAATGCCAAATAACGTATATTTATTCATTTATTGCTTAACACTCCGCCTCGTCGATTTTCGAAACCTTGTAACCTCGTAATATAATGCTACGGAAATCACCGAGACAATTACGATTGCACAATGGGTTGAATTGAACTGAACTGGATTTATAGTAGCACTAAAAGGTAAGGTCATATGGCGACTTTCCAGCTTCCATTGGTGGAGGAAGACCTCAGGTGCCCCTCCGGGCAATTTTCGTTCACGGGCGGGCACCTGAGTTGAACGGAGTTATTACAATAGTGTAGCTCCCACAACGCAAGTTATGTGATGAACATAAATAGGTCTTCCCATGTGTTATAGTCCCATGCACATGTAATATATTTCACGCTTGCTTAACACATACACTTGCTTAATACATTGCTTGTTATTTATGTGATCCTGACCGCAAGATAATTAGTATTTTGTGAGTTATTGTATATTTGTTGCATAGACATATTCAGCCTATTTAGCAACTTTATATCAATCTTATTTGTTCAGCAAATCGGTTTTCAAAACACATCAGTCCCATATATGCACTAGCAAGTGTCGAGGTTGCATCATTTAAATGGTTTAGTCACAGGACAAATGCAATATGTGTCACATACACTGAATTTCTCTGTGGAACCCTGTAGGGGACCCTCTAAGAAGAAAAAAAAATAGGGTAGTACTAGTCATTTTCTTGGAGCCAAGTGAGAAATTCAAGATGTCGTCCAAGATGGCCGCCAACCATAAAAAAATCATTTATTCCCATTGCCCATGGTATAACAGTAATTATAATGAATACAGTTTGTAGCTGCCTTTCTCCAAGTTATACGTCAATTATAATCTAGAACATTTATTACAAAAAAAAAGGAAGTAATTACGTCTAAAAACAGATTAAAGACTGACACATATTAAAATGTCAACGAATATTGTTTAAGAGATACAAACAATTCTAAAATAATCTGTAAAATATGTAAAGTTATAACTGAATCCTAACAGCTAACCATTAACTCATCAAACATTAAAATAGAACATTATTAATGAATATATGTGTATATTTCCTTTATATACATAAACCTGCTTAACACATATATTATGAATGAAATGGTCAACCGAAATATCTGTATGTAAATGTACAATCACATTGTTGGACCCAGTTTGAAGAATATGCTTATTTTGGATGTTCTTCTTCCCTTATTTTCATTTATTTAATACTGGCATTCATACTTATTGGAAACACGACACTCCATTATTTTTACATTGACATACTAAGGCTTCACAGATCAATGTTCACAGTACCAAACTGACTCAGGTCGTGTCAGATCGAAGCAGTGCATGCACAGCTGGTCATGCTCAGCACAGCTGGTCATGCTCTGCACAGCTGGTCATGCTCTGTACAGCTAGTCATGCTCTGCCCAGCTGGTCATGCTATGTACAGCTGGTCATGCTCTGCACAGCTGGTCATGCTATGCACAGCTGGTCATGCTTTGCACAGCTGGTCATGCTCTGCACAGCTGGTCATGCTCTGCACAGCTGGTCATGCTCCAGTTGGTCATGCTCTGCACAGCTGGTCATGCTCTGCACAGCTGGTCATGCTCTGCACAGCTGGTCATGCTCCAGTTGGTCATGCTCTGCACACCTGGTCATGCTCTGCACTGTTAAGAATATAGAGAATGTGTAGTTTAGTCCCTACCCTCTTCCTTCATTCAGATCTTTTAGAGTCAATGGCATTGGAAGAACAATTATAGCTTGACAATATAAATATCTTTGCTCCAGTCTACGTTGCATGCATATCATGATGAGGTCTAGCTGCGGAAGACCTGGACTATTGACGTGCATGATGGATTGTCATGGCAAAGGCTGAACTCCTTTGCTTGAAGGGAGTTTTACATTTTGGAGAGAAAGTGTCCTTTTTCGCTGGCAATAGCGTATATCCTTTGTTTGCCCGATTCATTTTGTGACCTTTATTGCTCCTTATACATAAATATAAAATAACAGGTATTCACTATCAAGGTAATACAAATTCTCAGAATGTTTAAAATATCCTTGTCATCTCTGCCATTTCATTTCCAATAGACGTTGTTTGATACCATTGTGATGGTGGCAAATAATCATTGACAGATGAAGTATTTTCTAATTCATTGCAAATAGCGCTGTTTTTGTCTGTTTGTGTCAGTTTGTGTCAAATAGATACTTGATAGTACAACATTACAAGAGAACATTCCCATAGGTAATTCGTGATGTCAAAGAGGGAAAACGAGGCCGAGATAGCCTGTAAAGTGTTCTCACGGTCAGCGCAAATTAGGCGTTCAAGAGCGAAACCATTAAAGTAAGTCTGTAGTGGTTGAAGCTCTTTATCAGCGTACTGATTGTGTTAGTCTCGGCCAGCTAGACCGTATCATGCATATGTCTTACTTGGTTCTGGATCCGTGTAGCATTGCGTAACGAAGAAAACAGAAGCGGGCCGGGTGACCGAGGCTATGATTGTGTATGTATCGAATATTGATTGGGCATACTTAACATAAAGGATGATCGCCTACTTCAATTGTTTACATAATGCGTAGGATGTGTGAGAGGCTGGCATGACCCAGTGGATAGCACGGAGGGCCCTGATTCAAGCGTCACCAGCGCCACTAAGCCTCGTCAGTGTGTTCTTAGTCTAGACACTTTCCCTAAGCCTAGTGTGTTTGATGAGGCCGGACATAAACCAGGCCGCCCCATGTATCGGAGTCTAGCCACGAAACGTAGGAATCTATTCGTTAGTAAGAATATGGACGGTTCCCGGATTCCTGTGTATCCTTCCCCTCTCTCTATGTCGGCTCTCAATGACACAAAACGTGTTGATCAGCTGTTAAACATTATTCAACTATGTTTTAAGCATCTTTTGACGTTTAGACTGCTCATACATGATTGCATCATTGTCACTACCTACACACTCTTCAGCAATGTAAATACTTTGAACAAGAGCTGCGGGAGAGCATCGCAGCTCGATTTTTTTTTCAATATAAATTAACGCATACACCTAACATCAGACAAAGAGGTATACATCTCCATGCATGCCAAGCAGTTTTTAAAGAAATAGCAGAGATATATCCTTGAGCAATATTGACAAATGATAAACTATGATTAAACGAAATAACTGTACATCGTGTAGTTGCCGGGGTAGAATGCAACCACTGCAATCTCACAAACACACCGTCACATACAAAGGGTTAGGACCCCTCATTCATATTCATTTTGTAATTTTTTATCATGCTCATTTAAGGTCTTTATCATGACACCGCGTAAGCAAACGTGGAAACGTGGCCCCATCGTAAATGGAGTGTTTACTATAGAATTTGCAGCAACTCCGCAGTTTTGCAGGGAAGCAGGTTCTAGGTCAGTTCTCGAAATTGATATAAATGGAGGATGAGCCTGGTATGAGTATTCCTGTTGGGCGCCATATAACCTTTTATGTTTGGTGCGCCTTAAAACCCTTTACAATTCAATGCACATTTTCATACAATATTTTATCTGCTGATGCGTTTTATAGAAATGGGTACCCGCTCCCCTCCCCCACCTCCCCACACCCCCAAAACATAAACAACAAACACACATAAAACTTGAAAGTGCACAGACACCCTCCTCTCCACATCCCCCTCACATCCCCTCTGGTGATGGATGGGTGATAAGTTGCAAATGAGGCAGCATGCACCATAATTATGGTGTAAAAATATAAACAAAACGGCACAGAAAAAGCATGTAAACAAACTATGGGCCTGGTTTAAGATGGAGCGGTGGGTGTGGGTGTGGGGGTGGGGTGGTGGGGGGAGGGGGTGTAGTAGAGCCAATATCCGATGTTAGCCTAAACTACGTATGAGCACATCATTCTATATAATGCAATAGGTTAAGCTGAGATAAATATTTAGATATATACAGCAGTTTACACTCAAACCTTAATATGTCTTTATTGCACATTTTACGGGCCATCACAATTTGGGCTCCATGGAAGCCCAGATTATATAGGACCTAGATACATATACAACCCTCCAGCTTATATGCTAGACGATACTATAAGGAAACCAATGTCCAAACTGGGATGAGCTTGGACAACCTAGTAAACCTGCAAACACAGCTTACCTTGTGAAAGGGGACATTGCACATTTTAATGACTATCATAATTTGAGTGCCAAGGGGTAACAGGAACTAAAATCAATTATGAAACCCTTAAGGTAATACTATAATAAAGCTCATGGCGAGCCTTTGCTGAGCAAGGACGTGAAATGTAAAAGATGTAGACTTGTAAACACAACTTACACGCAAAAAATGATGTGGAGCCCAGCGGCGACGCCGGGATGATTACATAATCTCCCTTCTCCTTCGAATAAAATTAAAAAGCACATCCAGAAAGCTTAGTAGTTTCATACGGAATTACAATACTTGTTCATGATTATTTTCGATCAGCTGTATAACAGAATTTATTTTGCCTCTTGTGAAGATTATTTGCTAAAAACAAAAAATAAAAAAAATATAAAAGTTCGAACCAGTTATTTTCTTCATTTTTTAAAGGAAATCGACTCGTCCTTATATTCAAATATATTGTTTTCTTTTAATTTATTTTTAACCACAGATGAAAACAATATGTTTATTAATATATTTCTTGCATGTAGATACAAAACAATGCAGTATTTTATTATGTTTTGTACACCAAACATACTGATATTTAATATTTCTGTATTTGGCGGCCATCTTGGACGCCATCTTGAATTAATCACTTCGCACCATGATTCAAAATGTCTACACTCGATATTTTTTATTCCTTAGGGGACATATAAATGCACACAGTACTGCTATCATCTGCTGTATTATATTACGTTCATTACATGTTTAACACTCGTTCATTCAATCGTGCCACGATGTAGTGACTGCACGATATTTTAGCGATATATTTATTCAACACGATTTTCATACTAAAATAATATATATATATAGCATGTGTTGGATATACAATTTCTGCGTATTGATATTATGAACAGAGTCTGTGTGATCCTAAAGTGTATAGTTGCTCCGGCAATTCGACACATCTGAGTGTGGACTATATCACACGCCGTTTCTATTTATAGTAAGTATTTGACCGCCAGTCAGAGTCATAAATAATTAATAGCCTTGACACGTTACTTTTTTTGTAAGGTTAATTGAAAATTAAAACATATCTAGGCCAATGTTAATAAGCTAAATAATAAAATAATAGGTTTCAATCCATTGCTGGTTTACTGTCTTTCTCATACAAAAATTCTCCGTTTGACTAAAAGGATAACACCGTGTTTGACAGACGTGTCGTGTTTATGTAACATGCCCGAGGGTTTCCTTTAATAATATGTAATGTAAAATGCATATTCATATGATAGTAAGGCTTAAGGCTTATCATGCTATGATAAGTACAGTCCATATCAAAACATGCAGTAAACGCGCATTGCGCATCCCAGATTACACTGCATGGAAACCACATTGGTCGAATATCAAGAATGCCATACTGTCAGTGATGCATTGTTTGGTATTTAGACGGTGTCTCGTATTTAAACGACATTTTATTTGATTATACTTTTCATTGTTTATTATAAACTTGACTCATACTAGTAAACCAGCAAGGAAGGACACAAATGCCGTATACCACACTACATTCCATTACGTGGTCCCGCCTTAATGCCATTAAGTGATGGGAAAGCTTATATTGGCAGGATTTTATCACGGATATTTCGACAATAAAACACGTTTAAAAACATTGTTTACTGAAAAAATGGGATAACCCGTTTAAAATTACCTATTACATGTTTTAATTTTACAATATGCAAACTTTCTAAGCCGAAATTATGGTTTTATTTCATACTCCAGCCAATCCCGTTCTCGCTTCTTGGAGATGGAGTTGGATGGGGTATGAAAGTTAATACTCGGACCACGTAATGCCACACTACATCATTCGTGTTTTGAATAGGTTGTCGTTGGATACAAACTCCGTGAGTATAAGTAAGTAAGTAAGTAAGTAAATAGTTTATTAAAGTGACATGTGCATATGCAATTCAAAATCAAACATGTATGAAATTACTGGAAATTAAGCACCCGGCCCAACGGATCTATAAGTCACTATCTATAAATAATAATATTAAGTAAATCACATGATATAGATATCAATTGTTAAATAAATTAAATAAAGCAATAATAAATAGTTCAGTGGATATTAAATATGATTGCACATTTATAGCAATGACATTATACTTGCTAAAACAATAAGTTATGTAACAATATAAGTTGAGTTGCGTCTCTTAAAAAAAGCTTTAAATAAGTATTTTTTTGCAACTTTCCTCTGAAGATTAAGCATAATAAATTTAAGTTTCCCGTTCTTATCAAAAGTTAAAAAGTCTCTGTTATGTAGAGTTGTATTAAATAGAGTGTTTCTTATATCATTATAAAAAGAACAGTCTAGTAAGAAATATATATATATAAATTGACAAACAGAACTACTTCTGTCCACATGTGGCTTAAAGAAATTGAATGTAATTTTATAATGTGACGTATTTGAAAACATCAGGTGATCCAACGTATGTATCAGAATTATCTCCCATTTAATTAAAACATCATATTTTAAATACAAATATCATAATATTATCAAGAACATATTAATACTTTATTTAATTAATGTAACAACGTAAACAAATAACTGATAATAACCTTGTTATCATAATGAAATAACAAACATGTTTTATTTTTTATAAATTACCTCCCTTTAATGAAATAAAAAACGAACCGATCATTTCTGTAAAGCATGTGAATCAGAAATATTTGAAAACAAAGTCCTGCGTATACTTGATACTTGTGTTAATAACAATGTTCATGACCGCTGCGGCG